>WBND01000411.1:258078-276556 GCA_013398595.1 Tychaedon coryphoeus
TTTCTGGTTGTTGTTTTTGTGGGGGATGTAACAGGTAAAACAAAAAAGTTGTATGTACTTTTTCACACGCAGGGGTATGTACCCTGAAAGGTGCCAACTATCCAGTACTCTACCTGGATCCAGTCACAATCCCTTTCAGAAAGGCAACAAAGCCATATTAAAACTCCACAGCTCCATCTTCCTTGAGTGCTACTGAAAGGGAGTGAATAAGTCACTTCCAGGCTTTGCTGGTGGAACTATTTGAAACAGAGCTGACAGCTAGGAACATCAGCCCAACAGCTGAACACGCTTGCCTCACCACAGGCTACCAGGGTAGCCAGCTGGGCTCCCTCTGAGTTGGTTAATAGCTCACACATTGCAGGGGGAGCTCACACATTGCCTCTTCTTTGTCAATTAATTTGTAGCAGTCACTGGGATAACTTGTGTGAGTAAGCCCCTCTCAGCGTGAGGAAGGGAGATGGAAGTGAGCCCCTGGCTAGCAGAGAAGCCTGGGGCATGGCCGAGAAGGAAGGGACAGCTCCCAGTGTCTCCTGCTGTGCAGGCAGGGCTGGAGCTGCTGCTGAGCCAGCTGGGCAGGTGCCAGCCTTCCCCAGAGTGGCATCACCCAGGAGGTGTGCAGCACAGTGTCTCTCTCAGGGTACATTCCACCTGCACTCCCAAAACATTGCTCTGCAGGGTTGGACACCACCTTTCCAAAGACTGTACCTTTGCACATATATATGATAAATGTGTCTCATCAAAGATACCATGAAGGCAAGAACCAAAAGTGGAGTCAGCTTAAACACAGAGGATTTTTTCCCAAATGCTTTGCAACTTAGAACATGCTAGTACTCTTAATACTATATGTTAAGAACATAATGACTCAGATATAATTGCCCAGTTAGATACACTCTTATTATTTAGTCTTGGACTTCAAAAAGAATAGCCAAACTTTGCTGTTTTCTAGTCTCTGTATCAAAGAATGAGTCCCCCAAAGTCAGCTTATTGCTGAGTTGTGATCTTCTAAAAGATGATTTTCATCTGTTATGGGGTACTCTCCAGCTGCGGATTATGGTTTTGAAAATGCAGCTTAATTAGTTCTATATTTATTAACAGATTGTTTAACTTGTTATTAAGATCAAACACAGAGAAAAAGGATAACAATATGGAATCTTCTTTCCAGCATTATTTAAAATGTTTGCAGCATGTTAAAGATTTAAGCAACTCTCTGAAGAGCAGTCATCCATTCTGCAAGGCTTAAGGAGATTATTTTTCTTTACGGCATAAAGCATATGGGTAACAACTGGCCACACAGATCCAAATCATAGCAGATTTTACCATGTTGCCAGTTACTGATGATAATAATTAGCTCCTAAATGCCAGATTTGGTAAAATTGACATCACATTTCATGTATCCTACATGCAGTTCAAAGCAAGGAACTTTGAAAATGACACACTTTTTTTTTTTTTTAATGCCAATAATTGCTAAAATAGCTTCCCTAGATGTTTCTAAATATGAACAATACTGCGGCAGGTCTTGTTTTCTGGTGGTTTTTTGTTTGTTTGTTTATTTGTTTTTTGTCTTTTGTTGTTTTTTTTTGGTTGGTTTGGTTTTGGTTTTGGTGGTTGAGTTTGATTTGGTTTGGTTTTAGGGTTTTGGGTGCTGCTTTTTAAATTTGTTTTTGTTTCCGGTTTTGGTTTTTTTTTGTCTGTTTTTGTTTGTTTGTTTGTTTGTTTTTATTTTTGTTTGTTTGTTTTTTCTTTGGGTTGTATTTTTTGTTATGTTTTTGGTGCAGCTTGGACATATGTACCCCCTAAAGCAGACTGGGATTTGTTATACCAAGAGACATTAATGATCAGAGGAAGCAATAGAAGCCTGTATCTATGGTATAAGATCATTCTGAGTAGCTTTCAAAAGTGTACAAGAACTACATGGGCCCAGAGAATGGAGGAGGTCAAAGAAGGAGGGATTACATCCATTCTTTCTCTTTGACCCTATTTGTGAGGCTGCCTTGCCTCTGATATTCCTTCCAGGTCTGAATCATCAAATTCTTCTATTCATGTGGTTACTGTGAAGAGAATGTCATCCTGGAGCCATTTATATATATCTAAATGATATAAACTGGAAAAAGTCTGCAAAAAGTGCTACTTACATTCAAAATGCTGTCTAGGCAGAGGAGAGAATATGGAAGGGCTGAATAGGTAGGTTAACCTATAAAATCCACAGATTAAATATGGGTAAAAAGATTTACTTAGCTTCTGAGGCATCTAAGACCAGTGCTTTTAATGTTTTCAGAATGTCTGTGAGTCTGTTGTATAAACAGTTTAATGAAACAGTGGTGACCCTTGCTTCAGACTGTCCCAGGTGGGCTTTGGTTCTTGGTGCTTTTGTCAGATATACATCAAAAGGCAGAAAACTTCAACTAATTAATTCTATTATTTACTTGTTAGCTAGTAAAGTGGCAGGTTAATGTTTCCTACAAAAAACTCTAGGCAGAAAGAGAACTAGCTAAATTCATAGTTACTGAATGGCAATTAAAATAATTCTTAAAAGCATTTACAGATAATGTATTGATTCAAACCATACCATTTGATTGCTCAGCAATCTTTCTATGGTCATGTGTATATATTTGTCAAGAAATCATGTTGTCAGATAAACCACCAGAAGTCAGCTTTCTGAGGAGAGGGAGAAGAGGGAACTAAAGCTCTTAGTTTCTCTATGGTTTGCAGAAATTGTGCTCCTCCAGAAGTCTAGGACAGGTAGCTTGTGCACAGCTGCAGTAGACAAGTTGCTCCCTGGGGCCTTCAGAAGAAAGGTCTTGCAATTGTTTAGTATCATCAGATGGGAGCTGGGGATAGCCATACATCCTCTGAAATGTAAACTTGTCCTTGAAAACCTTTTCAGAAGCTCACAGTACTGTGGACCCTGAAAACAGCCTATCCTGTTCCTGGTGTTGTCTCCCAGTATTTTGATTGATGAGTGACACAAACAGATGCCATTTCTGAACACTGAATCGGACCGTGAGTAGGGTCTGCCTACTTGGTCATCCACCAAGATTCACTGCATCCAGACTGGACTTCTGACACAAAAAAACCAATCAACACCAACTAATGTGTAAAATGTATTGTCCTCTACAACAGGAATAAATATGCAAGTTGTATCTATCAAGAGGTCACTACTGAAACTGATTTCAGAGAAGTAAATACAAGTCAACTCATGAAATCATGACATAGGAAACACTATCCATAAATAAGTTCCTCTAATCTGTTAGAAATCTTCAGGCAAAACGGGGCATGGAGCACTTTGCCAGCCTTCTAGAAAATTTCTTAGACAATACAGAAGTAGGAGGACTGGCTGATGCCCTGGAGAGCTGCGCAGCCCTTCAGAGGGACCTCAGCGAGCTGGAGACAGGGGCAGAGAGCTCTCTGAAGTTCAACAGAGGCAAATGCAGGGTCCTGCACCTGGGCAAGGAATAACCCAATGCACCAGCAGAGGCTAGGAGCTGACCTGCTGGAAAAGTTTGAAGTGAAGTGCTGGGGTCCTGGTGGACAGCAGGCGCTGCCTGAGCCAGCAGTGTGCCCTTGTGGCTAGGAAGGCCAATGGTATCTCGGGCTGCATTGGAGGAACAGCGTCAGCAGCTCAAAAAAGGTGATCCTGCTCCTCTGCTCAGCCCTTGTGAGGTCATATCAGAAGTGCTGTGTCCAGCTCTGGGGTCCTCTGGCAAGAGAGACATGGAACTCCTGAAGAGACCTGCAAAGACAATTCAGGGTCTGGAACATTTCTCTCATGAGAAAAGGCTGAGGGAGCTGGTCCTGTTCAGTCTCAGGAAGAGGTTATTAAGAGGGGACCCCATCAGTGCCTGTCAGTGTCTGTCAGTGCCTGCAGGGAGGTGTCAGAGCATGGACCAGGCTCTGCCTGGTGGTGTCCAAGGGCACAAGGGACAGCAGGCAGGAACTAATGCTCAGGAAGTTCCACCTGAACATGAGGAAGAACTTCTTTACTGTGCAGGTGACCACACACTGGAACAGGTTACCCAGAGACACCCTGGGAGTCTCCCTCACTGTAGATATTCAAGAACCCGCTGGACAAAATTTTGGGTAACATGTTCTAGGTGCAGGAAGGAGGTTGGACCAGGTGACCCACTGTGGTCCCTTCTAATCTCACTCATTCTGTGATTCTCTGCAGTTCTTATGCCTGTGCTTAAGCAGCTGCATATTCCAATAAATTTCAACATGACAGTGCCTATGTTCAAAGCTACAGGTGCGGTTAAACACTCTTAGGACAGATTTATTCATCATTTCCTAGTCATACATTCAGCTAGCCTGTTTATCAGATGTTGAGTTATTTTTGTAAGAAGTCCGGGTATCAAGAGTGAGATTGTAAAGGCTTTTAAGACAGTAAAAATTATCCAAAATGTAGATATACAAAATTATTTTTAAAAGGCACTTTTTCCACTCTGAAAGATACTAACATTCTAGTAACTGGAAAGAATTGTAACAAAGTAGCCATTATGCTTCTCCTTTCAGGAGAAATTAATTATTATGGACTGAATATTCAGTTCTTTTGGTGAGCATTGCAAAGAACTAGTAGGTTTTTTGGAAAACCATTTTTATAGCAAGTTTCAAAAGAAGTTAGAAAGGAATTTGTTGGGTTGTTCTAGGTTGATCTGATCTGGTGCAAAGACCTATTTAAATGATTGCTTGATTCTTTATCTATAGTTTTTCTGATTTTGAAAAAAATGAATAGATTTCAATTAAAAGCTTAAAAAAATTATTGCATTACTAAATTACAGCTTCTGCAAAACTACTGCCCAAGCAAGAACAGAACAAGCTCTCTCATCCTTTCATAATAATTTATTCTCCATTTCTTCTTATAAAGATCCTTTCTCTAAAACTCTAATTCTGTTAAAAGTGGAGAATAAACAGGACTCAAATTTCAGTTGATTGTGGGCAGATGACTTCAACAGATTCTATGTGGTTTTCCTGCACTGACCAATCTGCAGAAGATACGTCAGTGTGTGGCAATTCTAGAAATTCCCTGGAAATTCCCAGTGTTAACTAAGGAAGACAGTAATTATTGCTCATTCAATGTATGCTGATTACTTATATTACTTATATTTCTGCAATGTTTATAATTGTGTCATGTGTGCACATCCACCAAGAATTTGGTTTAGCATTTTGTTTTACACAGTGCACTGAATACCTGTGAGACAGTATGAGTGTTTGATCACATCTTAGTGAAAAAGATGAATACTGTAACAGGAAAAGGCTTCTACTTTTATTTCTAATCCTTGGTTGTTTGTTTTTTGTTTTTTCTAGCTACGTAAAGGTTTGTTGCTTGGTTAAAAAAAAAATAAAGGAAAGAATGTTAAAATCCATTAAATTCTGGGATATTAATTTCCCCTAGATTAAAAATGACATTTTCTTTAAGTACTGATTATTTTTCCCATAATAATTTCTGTCTGATTTTGATTTAGAAAGACAAGTGAACAACATTTATAGTCTTCAAGACTCACAATTGCATTACTGTATCATATGAATAACTTTGCTTGTTAAGTGAACATTTGTAACCAATTAGTCTGAAGAATGCATCCTTAGAGCTGAGAAAAAGAGGACCTCATCAGACCCATGTTCTGCTGTCTTGGACATGGGTCTGCTATGACAGCATAAGTAGGAGCTGTGTGTGATGCACCAAGGTATTTAGCTGGGGATGATAGTAGCAGATAATAGCAGGTAATATGAGTTCCTTTTACTCCTCTAGTACTGCTCTAGAGGAGGAATCTTTTGCTGGTGATATCATCAGGCTTCATAGAAAGGGCATAGTTAGTCACAAGATGCTATCTTACTCAGAGCAGCTTCTTCTGTCATGACGCTGTTTATTTGCCACACTTACTCAAGGCTATGTTACCAGTCCAGGTCCTGTAAGTCATCCAAGACCAGTTCTGAAGCCTGTTTATTCATAGAACCTCTTCCCTTTAGAACTGCATCAAAAATTTAACAGTGATAATTGTATTGAGACAGATTTTGTGCTATTTTCTATGAAGATAATGGATATGAGAAACAGGGAATTGTACCAAGAATTGGATCAGATATCCAGCATTTAAACAAATGCAATTATGCAATAATAAAAACTCAGGGAGCTGTAATTTATAGTGAATCAAACTCTTCAGAAGTGTTTGTGCATACACACACACATACCCCTGACCCCTCCTACCAGCAGCTTTTTACAACTTTCTAAGAATTAGCTGTAATAAATGTGACAGCAGGTTAAGATACTAAGGACCTGAACCAGACGCATACAGCGTTTGGCTCAGATTTGTTGTGGGTATCTGGAGGCATCTTCATGTCAAGAGTGAGCACTGTTTCTGTGCAATGCAGCTACAGTGAGAATCTGTTCACAATGAAGGGTTTCAGCACTTGTGATGTTCATCATCAGAGTCCCTAAGGATGATGCCTGGTTCCCCTGGAAGAAGCTACAGCTTAATGCATCTAATTTGTTGTCTATATGGCTAAGGGAAAGACTTCTACCTAGTTACCTAACCACCATCCAAGGTACTGTTTCCATACAGGGAGAAGATCCCTTCTTCTCATTTGAATTTATAGGCACTTCAGGTAAATCTTTGCTGAAATGAAGTAGGAACCAATCATTTGAAAGAGATCTGAAAGCAGAAGTAGTGATCACTTTTCACCCACAGTTCTTCCTAATGTGATAAGATTCCTATGGTTTCAAATCCTTCTTCCTGAAGCAGATTTTGGTCTTATCTGCAGTACTAAAATGGCTTAAGCCATGTTAGGTGAAATATCTCTTTATCTTCTTAATCAATTCTATTATAATTTTTCTACTTCATGTACTTGTGTCTAGAAAAACACCAGCTGTGGCCTAAGGCTAAGCCTTTCTTCTAGAAGATCTGGGTTCCAGTTATTGTTCCATGGTATGTTTAGGCATTTTATGACAACCTAATGAAAAAAGAATCAGAGACAGTTCAAACAGGCATTGATAAGGAAGTCGGTTTTCATTTTGAATCAATGTGTTTGATTGCTAACTCTAAATGGATTGAATCCCTCATGGGAATAAGGATATTTATCTTCAGGACTCCAGCAGACATATGCTGGCACCATGATATGTATGTATGTACAATATGTATGTACTAGTGTGCAGAGTTTCCTTGGTCCTGTCCAGTTTTACGTGCTCAAGTGCATTTTAACACAGTAGAAGTTGATGTGTACATGCCAATGCACCTTTGTTGAAGCTTGATGCTCCTAGGAGCATTAAAATATTTTTGAGCAAAACCTTTCAAGATTTCAATTTCTTAGATGTCCAACTCTGCCTTAAATCTAATTTTGGATTCTGCAAATAATCCTAGTTTAACATTATTTGCCCAAGGGTAGCGTGGTGGGGATAAATTGTCGCCCACTGGCCCAAACTGTATTTTGTCTTTACAAAGGGTAAGATCAAAGTAAGAAATAGAAAAAATGCAATTTATGGCAGATTACCAAGACATCACTAAATGCCTCTCAGAGGAAATCTATGAAATCTATGAAACTGAGCTACAAGCTGCGCTTGCTGAGGCAAGTCTGAAGGCCAGTAACAGAAGCAAGAGCAAAATCTCCAGAATCTAAGTCCACTACTTCATCTGTGCAGAACATTCTTTCTTCTCATATAGTACCTACTTACTTGGAATTGTAAAATATCTGACAAAGTAAAATCTTGCTCATCTGTGTATTCATTATTTTTTCTTTTGCTTAACTGATGTTGTTTAAAATTTTAAGAAATAAGCCATTGAATTTGCAGCTTGATTTCTCAAATATGTCTTTTAAAATTACTACCAGCCCTGTAGCTCTGCAGCTGTGTACATGGTGGCTTTCTTTAAAACATGGTAACTAATTTAAATTTGTTACTGATAAAGCTTCAATTTTTTTTCATAAATACTAGAGCCAGGAGTAACTGTCATGGCTATCAGATCAGTCTTGTGTTTTAACATGTGCTGTGGAAAGTTCCTCTTTCCTACATGTATCTTCCACATAAACCTTGCATCTAATAACTTGTGGTTAAAAAGGATCTTTGCAAAAGCCTCTAACAGTGGAATCAAGTCAACACTATAAGAAGGAACACACTTTGAGTGTGACATCCACTGTCTTCTGGACTAGAAATTTATGAATCTGTGCAACAGTCTTACCCCCACAAAATGAACATTTATAAAAAAAAAAAAGAGTTCTAGTTACTTAAAATTGAAGAAATTGGTATCTAAATTCAGAACAGTTATTTTTGGATGAACTGTAGGAACTTCTACATTTTATTTTCTGCTTTTGCTGTATTTTTTACATTTAAATCTTCTCCACCAGCTAAAAAGAACAAAAACTTAGCTGAACTTGTGTTCATAACCAACAGATACATTCAGAAACAGATTTTATCTCTCTTTGCTCTTTGTGCCCTAGAAAATTGGTTATTAACTCTGATGAAAGAAAGATTAGTTTTAATCCTACAGAATGCTGTAGGTTTTCTTCAGGGAAGCTAAAGATAACAGAACTGATTCCACTGTAATTTTTGTCTTAGAGTATCAAATCTGTGGCAAATGTTAATGTCAGATAAAGAGAGGCCTCACATCTCTACATCACTGGTTTTTATGTTAGTCAAAATGTTGCAGAGGATCAGATCTTACAATGCTGATTTTTTTGCATGCCATTTTCTTTGGAAAAACTTACTTGCTCTAATTTGTGGGAAAACAAAAAAAACCCAAAACAAACAAACAAACAAACAAACAACAAAAATAGAAAGAAGCGAAATAGACATTTCCAGGCTTATTGGTTGTTCTGGAAGCTTGAGATGTTAGCCTTGGGTATCATTTTATTCCTATGAAAACTCTAGAGAGGAAGTTTCTAAATAGTGAAGACAAGACCAAACAGCCAGTTTGTCTTTATTTAAAGTTTCTTGTTGTAAGTTTATATGTCAGCAAACATTAAATAAACCAAATATTCCAAGAAAAAATGCACCTTGTAATAATGCTTTCCTTTCTAATGTTTTTGGATGTCGTATACCAACATGTCCCAGGAAAATGCTGCCATCATAAACTTCCTCATTTAATTTCACACACTGAAAGAAATGGTACTTAACAAAAGGCTGTTTACAGTTCCTGAACCTACAGCCTGTTACATAAGCTGAAAAAGGTCTTCATTATTATCTGTGTTTTCTGAATCAGGCTAACAGTGTGTTAACTTGAGGTTCTTTACAAGTCTTTGGAAGAGTTTGACGAGATTGTGGTATGCCAACCTGTTATTTGTGGCCGTAAAGTAACTCTGATGAGTTTTGACATCTTTCTGTGCCAGTCTCAAGATTTCAGTTTCCAGTGTATGGCTTGCCTGCCATAGTCCCATGTAGCTGAAAGAACAGCAGCCACAGAAGAGGAAGTGCCAGGCAATCTGAAAGATTTGGAAAGGAATTTGTTGTGAAGAATGTCTATTTTTACCCTTCTACTCTCTTGTGGGTAGTTGATGACAGATCAGCTACCCAGCACTTCAGTAGAGGGAAAGAATCTCTTTCATTCTAGAATATTGTCCAGCACATTATATTATACTAAAAGTAGTACGTGTATATATAATGTATATACATATATATATATATACACAACTATAAGAAATTACAGGTTTTGTCCTGCTGAGGGACTTTGATTTCCAGGCTAGTTGACAGAAGAAATTATCTTTAAAGTACTCTATTACATATCCATTTATATAAGCCCCAAACCAGTAACACAAGCTGTTATGGCCAGATTTATCCCTGAACCAATACTGTGGCTGAAGAGTCTACTGTTCACATCTTCGATGCAGGACTGTTTTAAAGAAACCTGAGATCCTGCTGATAGGCAGTCATTTTAGGACAGTACCTGCAAATCTTTGGAGAGATTCAGCGTAGCAGAGGGTGGGTATGCCACAATATTTTCTATTTCTCTACTATTCGTTTTGTACTGACAGCCTGAGGAATAATTTTTTTTTATTATTATTTTTTTAAGCACTGCCCAAATTTCTTTGCCTTGCTGTCGGAGTTTGGTTCAGAAGAGCCATGCAAGCTTTATGCTTTCCTTATGAGAAAGTTACAGGGATAATTGTGCAACTTTGGCTGTGACATTGGTGTCATTGTTGACCAGAAGAGCCCCTTAAAATACCTGTTGTAATTGATACCTATATGCTTTTTTTGTTGTAGGCTCTCATAGAAGCTCATAGAATATATTGAGTTGGAAGGGACCAATTGGGATCGAGTCCAAATCCTGCCTCAGTCTCCACAGAATCCCACCATGTATCTGAGAGTGTAGTCTAAAGAATTCTTGAACTCTGTGGTTCTATGGCCACTTCCCTGGAGAGTGTGTTCTGATGCCCAGCCACCCTCTGAGTGAAGAACCTTTTCCTGATATCCAACCTAAACCTCACCTAACACACAATTCACAACATTCCCTCAGGTCCCATCACTAATAATCACAGAGAAGAGATGCCTGACCCTCACTTCCCCTTCTGAGGAAGCTGTTCTTTTCCTTTAAAATCCAGCTTTAACATGAATTGGGCTATTTGCCTTTTTGTAGCTCAAGTGGGATTTCCTACTTAAAGAGTCTGTTTTGTCTTTCCAAACAAACAAATAACTAAATAGTACCAACACAAAAGGTCGTTGAAAAACATCACATGCATGGAGATTACTGAATGACTATAAGACCTTTTTGATCTTTCAGCATGGACCTCTGAACCCAACAAAATAAACAAGCCAGATTACGTCCTAATTGTTCTTTGTGAGCAGGGCTGCAACACCTGGGTGTGTGGTTTCCCTTTATAAATTAAAAGGTCAAGCTCACCCCTCCTCCCTTTAGGAAAACATCCTGTGCCTATGCTCTCAGTGGCCTTAGGCAGCTAATCAGTTTTGCATCAGTGGGTTAGTTGTGTGTGTGAGAGTCTAGTTTGAATATATCATGCCCCCTTCCCCCTCATTTTAATTTCTACTTGTTGTTTCCTTTGTAAACATTCTTACTATTTAATCATTAAAGGGAAGATGCTTGACAAATGGGAGCACACTCATATCAAGCCCTGAGCTCTGCAGGCATATGATGTGGATGATGTGAGCTGCATAAATAGCTACTCTAGTGTACAGAAGGGTCCTTGCCTCTGCAGGTCTGGAAACAGACACACAGTGGGTATGAATTCCCAATCACACACTGGTGTGATTTCTGTTACACGCTGTAACAGAAATAAAATAAGAAGGGAAAATAAAAGCTTCTTAGAAAATGGCAAAAATTCTCCAAGGTTAAGGTGATTATATTGGAAAACACATAACATGCTGCCATAATTTGTAATTTTTTTTTTCTTTACAGATGTAAAAACATCTTATCAGACTATAGTGCTGACAGTCTGTTGCTTCTCTTCTCTACATATGGCATGCTGGTCTTTTTGAAAATCCATTACATTTTAAAAATAACTCTTCTTACGGAGAAGATTTCCGTTTAGGGGGAAAAAAAAAGTGTTTTGGAAAACAAACAGTCCAAATGCTAACACAAAAAATGAGAATATCACATATATGTATTTAGTGTTTGAGACTTCACTCAGCTGAATGCTGACCTGTAGCTGAAGCTCATACAACTTTATGTAATACCAGCTGTAATAAGTATATAATTGTAAAGTGTGGCCAAAAAAGCTTGCTACTTGAAAGAAAATAAACTTGAATCTTAATATATATAGGTAGCCTCAGAATTTTTCTACTAGGCCTTCTAAAAGAACTTCTGAGATATTTGTAGGGGATGTTACAGTGGCTGCTGAACTGTTACACTGACATAATTTTATTTCTGAAGTGTGAGCCAGAATGTATATTAAGCTGTCTAGATTTTGATTTTGATTTTTTTGGTATGTTTTTCTTCAGAAAGGAATTTTGCTGGTAGTGCCTCATATACTGGTCACACTGGTTGTCCAAATTCAGTTACTGAATTCAGTAATAGTATACAGTATACTTCATGGGGTTATTTTTATTCCAAAGATATTTGCTTAAATCTTTGTATTGTATTTTTTATTTCTGTCCCAGCAAAACTTTCATGGGGGGGGGAGAGAGTTTTCCTTCATGAGCAAAATAACCTATGGTATTGCAAGTTTTATCTTAAATTTAGAATTCTAGGTCAACAAAACCTTTCTCAGGGATCATCCCCACAAAAATGGAATAGGGGAAAAGAGTGGCAGGTGAAATCTGTTTAAAATTCACCAAGGCATAATTTTTCACCATGTAATGATTTTTCAGAGGCTTTAACTGAAATATCTGCAATCTCATTATCATTTCTGTAATGCAATGAATTAATTTGTTTTATGCAATATAGAAATTATCCCTAGCTCTAGGGCTAAAATGTGTGGTTATATATCTGTACCTATATACCATAGTGCCAATGAGCTAATGTGGTTGAACTTCCAATAATATCTCACTTCTCTTTGCCTGAGCTTCATATGCTACAGTGTTCCCATCCTTGTTTGCACTCAAGTTCTTTCTAAAGGCTTGCTACTAACAATGACAATAATTAATGAATGTGTTTCAAGGCTTCCCAGTACATCCTGTCATTTCAGAGCCTGTCTTCTACACTGTAGGCTCTGAGAGGCAGTATTTGTTTTCATGTTTTGTCTTATGCAATGCCAAGCAATTCATTCTGTTCAACAAACAATGAAAGTGGGAGAAATTTTGCTCACTGTTACACTTTTGCAAATCTGAAGTCTTTTAACTCCGTATAGAAAGGAAAAAATGAATATACTTCACATGTATTGTTACATGTCAGTATGTACCTGTGCAAAGCAGAAGCCTATCATATTTTAGGATAAGAAATTCATTCATTAAACATAAGAAAAGCATATGTTTCTCAACTGGTACAAACAAATATTTTTTGGGTCATCTGAAGCATTCGATATATTTTATGTTGCTTAAGAAATTGTAGAATCATAGAGTCCAAAAATTGTTTAGATTAGAAAAGAACTTTAGGATCATCTAGTCTGACTGTAAGCCTAACAATGCTGAGCCCACCACTAAACTGGTTCCCTGAATGCCATGTCTACAAGACTTTAAAAGACCTCCAGCATTAAGGTCTTCCCTGAGCCTCCTTTTCTCCAGGATAAACACCCCCAGCTCCCTCAGCTGCTCCTCACAGCACTGGTGCTCCAGGCCCTGCCCCAGCTCCATTGCCCTTCTCTGGGCTCACTCCAGCCCCTCAGTGTCTTTCTTCCAAAACTGAATACAGGATTCACTGCCCTGGTTCTGCTGGCCACAATATTACCTATCCAGGCCAGGATGCCATTGGCCTTCTTGGCCCCCTGGGCACCCCCTGGCTCATGTTCAGCTGCTGGCACAGCACCCCCAGGTCCTTCCCAGCCACTCTGTCCCAGCCTGTGGCACTGCCTGGGGCTGCTGTGACCCAAGGGCAGGACCCAGCCCTGGGCCTTGTTGAACCTCATACCATTGGCCTCAGCCATGATCCAGCCTGTGCAGATCCCTCTGCAGAGCCCTCCTGCCCAACAGCAGATCAACACTGCTGCCCAGCCTGGTGTCGTTGAAAAACGTACTAAGGGTGCACTTGATCTCTTTATTCAAATCATTGATAAAGTTATATATCACAGTCTAAACCACCTGACTGGGTTAAAGCATGACAGGAGTTCCTTTTCCAATGCTCTAGGAACCTTCTAGACTGTTATCTTTCCTTTTTATTATGTTTCTAGCAGAACCTGATAAGATGAAATCCCTCATGAGAACAAGGCCCAGAGATTGTGAAACTCCTCCGAGCTGTTTATAGAATATTTCGTCTTTCTCTCTGTTCCTGGCTAGGTGCTCCATAACAGATTTCCACCAGGATATCTACCTTGTTGGCCTTCCCCCAATCCCTCCCCATAATCACTCAACCCTACTGTTACCATCATTAAGCTCTAGACAATCAAAACACTCCCTAGCCTATAGGGCTACCCCACTGTCCCTTCATCATTGCCTATTGAATTTAGGTCTCTATTACAGCAGCCCAGCTGTGCAAGTCTCCACACCACTTTTTCATTATTTCAGCTGTGTGATAGTTTTCCTGCTGCTCAATGGATCCTGCTTGTTGTCCATGCTATGGGCACTGGTGTAGCTGCAGTTCTGTTGGGCTATTGATCCCAACAATTTTTTGAGTTTAGAAGCCCTAATTTCTAAGTCACCGTTTTCAGGTAGTTCCATGATTTCTAACAGATCAATAACCTTGCATCTTTGCTGTTGCATGGATCTCCATCCCCCTCTCTCTCCACTGAAACAGCAAGAATTAATGGCTTTGCTAGCACACTGTCCTCTGAAATTGGCATCACACCCTCAGGCCTGCTCTAGGGAGCCTGTTCAAATCTACTTTAAAGCTCTTTCAGTGAGCCCTACTAACTCCTGTACAATGATTCTTTTCCTCTTTTAGATAGATGTGCACCTCCTGTTGCGATCAGGCCTGGTGCCTCATGAATTGACCTGGGATCAAAATGCCCAAGATTCTGCCAGTTACACCAGGCTTGGACCCTGGTATTGATCTTCTGTGTCTCTGACTCTTCTCTTATCAACCCCTGAAAATGCAAGGATAGAGGAAAACTCCTTGCATCTGATCCCTCAGTTAGTCATTCCAGGGCTCTGAAGTGTCTACTGATTGCCCTCAGATTTCTTGTTGCAACTTCATCACTTTCAACTGGAAAAATGGATAATAATCAGAGAGCAGTACCAGAGTGGGAAGATTTCTTGCACAACTTCAACCTGGACCCCAGGCAGTCAGCAGTCTTCCCTAACCAATGGGTCCAGTTTGTATATTTGGCCTCTGTTCCCCAAAGAAAACCTTACCCTTCCTTCCCATATTATCTCAGTTTCACACTATCCATGTATTATAACCCAACACTGAATGAGTAAATGCAGTCCCCTTCTTCCCAGTCTCAGTTGAACTCTTTCAAAGGCTAAAGAATTTTGTCTGACACTTTTATTGTCCAGATGGTTTGTGACGTGTACAGATGTTATATTTGGTAATACACTGATTATCAAAACATGTCTTGTTACTCACTCGAGGGTTATGACTTGATACATAGATCTATTACAAAGATTGATAGTCTTAATAAATGCTAAACTACCAATTCTGTAAGTGCACAGAGATTTTGTTGTTGTTGGGGCTTTTTAAAAGATGCTAGATGGCACTGCTAGTCCAGGCTTTATTTTGAACAGCTGGGTTTCATAAAGCTAATTGTGCAGTTATGAAAAGGGTATGTAAAGTATTACTTAAACTTGACAGCTAGTGCATTCTGAGAAATATACACCATCATACAAACAATAATGTTTCCACTGTAAGAGTATTCAGGTTGAGGTCTATAAACTCTAGTTAACTGCTTCCAAACTTGTTTTACAAATATACTTGTGTTTGCATTTTGTCTGCTGCATTTCTTCTTCACGTATCACCTCATTTTGTAGTTGTTGAGTTATGATAGCATGAAACTTGTTTCATGTTTTATTTTTTTTATTCAAAATGTTGGTTGTGGTACTTTGAATGCTTTTTAAAATTTAAGAATTAGAAATCCAGCAGTGAAAAAAAAAAGAATTTTTTTACTGGAATAATTTCTTTTATAAATATTATGCTACCCGTGTTGAAAGTCATAAAATAAGTATTTTGCAGTTCTGCATATTTAAGGATCTATCATTAGATAGATCTTAGCGTTCTTCATTTTATTAATTTGCTGCAACTTCTCTTTAGTCTGTGGTTTATCTTTCCTTTTATCTTTGGGATTTGTTTTCATTATCTGCCAACAGGTGAGCGTCACATTTTAGAAAAATACATTTTACAACTAAAAACATGAGTGTAGAGAACAAAAAAAAAATGCAATCTTTGCAGTAAAAGATTTCAGTAACATGCAAAGTCGCTCCTGCTGCATAAAGATTTGTGACTTGAAAAAGTTTATACAATGTTATTGACTATTCATTCTCTGTTTAGTTAGTATCAAATTCCCTTCTTTTGTTAATTGTGCAGTAAGCTTACAAAGAAACTGCAAATTCTCAGCCTTTTGGGCAGACAGTTGGATACCGTGTCTAAGTGTTCGGAGCAACCAAACGGAACCTGCACCGCTCTGACCACTGGCTGGGTCACTGGCTGGGGCTTAAAGACTCACCTGGGTAACTCGAGAAATCCCTTCAATCTCCCCTTTTGATTTGCCTTTCACACGCCAGTACTTTTTATTTCTTCTCATCTGTCTGCTATCATGTTAACAAGCAAAAGAGAATCTCGGCAGTTCATTGACAGCATAATAAAATGGGATTTAGATTTCAGTATTTGAAGAATGGCTTGCTTTTAGGGTTTTATGCTTTTGTCTTGTACTTGTATTGCCCCAGTGATCAAAAAAGCCTCAGACCCCACAATGTACGTCATTGGCCCTATGAATTGTTCACCTGAGTTGTCCAGTCATAACAGGCAGAACATATAGCATAAAATGAATTTTGTTTATTTCTCTGTAAAACTGTATTATTGAATAATAAATATTCTGTGATGCTTTTCTCAAGCAATTATTTTGATCTAGATAAAACTGAAGATGCAAATACAACTCAACACATTTCACCACTTTTCATTATTGCAACTGTGTAGTATTTTTCCTTCTGCACAATGATTCCTGCTTCTTTTCCATGCAATGTGCTGGTGTAGCTTCATTTCTGTTGGGCTAAGGATCCTGCCACTTTTTTAGGGTTAGAAGCCCTAATGCCTATGTGTCAGGATTTTCAGGTGACTGAAAATAGCCCAAATTAATTCCAGTTGTAAATTAAGTGCACTGATGAGGTGAATTTGGCCTTGTGTATCCGCATAGGAAAACTCATACTTCCTCTTGGAAACACAATGCAAATGTAACCTAAGATTATTGCTTTGAAAATCAGTACTAGGTGATGCTCTCAGGTGCTAAATATTTCATGAGTGTTGAGAGATGCTGCTTGATAATGGTGTGTTTTGTTCCCAGATAAAAATAAGCACTGCTTTGGAAAATGAAAGCAGGAATGAACATTGGTAGATGGTTATTTATTGTTGATGAGACAACTATAGTGCAGCATAGTACTGATACATTTGCAAGTTACTCTAAAATAATGCAAAAAATTCTATTTTTGTCAGGCTGCATTATTTCAAGTCATTCTTTTTCATATATATTTAAGTTAACTCCAATATATTTTATCTTAAAAGAAGAGTAAGGCTGAGCTTTCAATCTGAAAACCAAATATTCTGGCATTTAGGGAAAAACTCCTTTTATGTATTAAACTTTGTGTATTACACAAAAGTGAGGTCCACCAAGTGTGCTGGCTGCAAGCACAGTGATGTCTATTAGGATAAACAATTAAGTGTATTAGTTTGTCAGCTGTTCCTAATTCTGCATTATTTAGATGCTGTGAACAGGAGAGGTGTGCATTATTTATCAATAATGTATGTGTGGATTAGTTTCATGCGAGAGAAAGCCAAGTAAAGAAAACCACTGTAATGTGCTCTATCTATTATTAATCAGTGCAACAGAATAACACTTAAAATATCCTCGTATGCAGTAAGTATCAGTAACAATTTTAGCCTTGTGCCTTACAATGTACTGTTTGTGAACCTTGATTAAATAATTGTGATGTTATGCCTAATAATCCTGTAATGTAGGATTTTATGTATTTTTTAAGAATAAATATTTCTTCAGTTTGCTGTTCTTATTTTAATCTGTGTCAGCAAGGGAGAATTTCAAATTCTGGCCTCCATACTTCAAAAACTCCTATGACAGTAAAGCACTCGCTGAGAATTTCATAGGCTTCCTGTATAGATACAGGGTATAAACAACAGATTTTCAGTGCAAGGTTAGGTCTAAACTTGGCAAAGGTGAGCCACATATTAAGGAAGCTGCATTCTTCTTATCAAACAAGTGCCTGGAAAATAATCTGGAATTAATATTCATTCCATAATGAGAAAAAACTCTACATGGAATCTAAATCAGCTGATTAGAGTCACCTAAGCTGCTCTAGGTGAAAGATGCTGAATAAAGTGTTGACTGTGGTATCTTTGTTCTGGGCTTAGATGTTTTATATATTGTAGTCAGGATTTCAGAAAGGGATCTCAATTTGAAAGTCTTGTGGAGTGCCAAGTGGGTGGAACACTCAAGCATGACCACTTCATGAGAGGTGGGGATGTTGGCTTGTGCTGAGAGGCAAATTTCCTGCAGAAAAGAAAGGTTGCAATTGTTTGCTTCTGGAATCTGCTCAGGAGTCTGGGGATTTGCACACCAAGATGCAAAAAGCCTTGCTGCTTCTTGCTGTGTTCATCCAACTAAATAAATTTCCAGTTTTGTTTTGTTTGTTCAGTGGAGAAGCTTCATTAAGAGGGTCTTAAATTATCTATTACTTATCTGACATGATCACCAGACTAGCCAATACCTGGAGGATTTTGGCAAAGGTAGAAAACCATTTTTTACAATCTTTGTGTGTGCTCTGATCTCTTAGATTAAAAGGGAAGGCAGTAATACCAGA
>WBND01000411.1:276661-290056 GCA_013398595.1 Tychaedon coryphoeus
CTCTTTTACCTATCTCTACATATCAATGTCTGAGGTAAGTGTCTTGTTGACAAAAGAATGAGTAGAATCTATACCATAGCTCTGAGCAAACTTTGGGAGAAGGTCAATTTTGCCTGAACTCCTGCTTGTAGTGACATGATCTCCCTTGACCATATAAATACTTCTGATGGCAATACCAGAATGGGACAGCTGTATTGTAGACCCCCACAGCTCAGTGGAAGAGTCTTGGCTCCTGTCTCTACATGGCCAAGGAAAAGTGATAAGTTAAGTAAGGATCAATATATAACTTAAGAAAGAAGCTATTTAGTCTTTATAAAGACGCTATGAATTGTATTTAATAGATAGATTACTTAGTAAATTACCTGTCTATTTTAGATAGATATTCATAATAATAGAGCTGCTGCAAAATTTAGGAAGCTGTTGACGAAAGATTTTCAGGGCTATTACTTTGGAATTAAATGCCTAAATTCTTCTCAAACTAACATCAGGCATCTAAAGCCTATTTTTAAGACCATATAGCTATTCTATTGATTTCAAGATTTAAGTCTAATGCTAAAGGTCTGATCTGCCTGCCCTCAAGATGGACTTTTGCCATTATACTCAAAAGAAGCAAAATTGGCTTTCATTTCTGTGCACACATAGTAAATCTGAGGTATCAACAAGCCCTTCCTGACACTACAGTACTTTTTAAAAAACTGTTTCATTTTTAACCAAGTTAATTAGTTTCCAAGTGAGTAGGATGCTTTTATACCCTCTTAATATTCTCTTTGCAGTGTGTTAGTTGCCTGGGGTAGAAGTGTTTTTAATTAACTATATACGATAATGAAAACCATGAGAATGACCTTATGCAGAAGTTCTCTCTTTCTGATGTTACATATAAAACAGCGGAAGTCTTAACAATATTTAACACACAGCTTTTTCTTTCCTCCTGCTCCTTCCTCAACACTCTCCAAGCCACAGCTCAAGCTAATAATGGAAGTGTTAGAAAAGGTTGTTGTATACCAGCATTTTAATGTTTGTAAATTGTATCCAAGGAGAGGATTTGACTATTTTTGCTGGTCAGAAGAGACAGCACAGTCAGAAAAGAGATGAAGGAACTGCAGTAAGAGCTGCTTTGAGTACTGCAAGCTCCTAGGGCGTGATCATGCATGACAGACGAGCACATGTATGCTTAGGGCTTCTAATGAAACAAGGGGGTTGCCTTGCTCCACTTGCACATTTGTTAGTTGTTCATCTAGCTCTTGTTGCTGTTGGATCTCTCCTACATCCTGTAAGATGGATTATAACTAGCCTGCAGGGACTAAATATGATGGCCAAATGCTAGTTGTTCAGCAAGCAGTACTGACTCCCTGCTCTGGAGTCTGTGATAGAAGACTCAGTTTTCATGTTAATTCCATTGCAAAAATACATTTGAATATGGAGTATTCTCGTGTTAAAACATGTGTCACAAGGTGTAGTCACTGGTGAAGATATGAAAAGATCTGATTCTGCTCCTAGAGAAATGGGCAGGAGTTTTGCAATTTCCTTTAATTAGGGAAGGACTGAAATCCTTGGAAAAAGGACATAGCCTTAAGAGGAAGGCGTATTTTGCTTTCTCACATGAATTTCAATTTCTATTAAATGGGTGAATTTTATTCCTAATTTCATTCAAAATATTTTAAGGCTATTAAGCTTGTATGAAATTGAAAACCTCAGCCGCCTCTTTCTGTGTGTCACTAGTGGGCAGAATTCTATAGGCTCTTGGGGCTAATAGCAATCTCCCAGCCTGCTCTGTTGTGAGTTCTGAACTCTTGACAGAAATTATTCAAGCTTACTTTGGCGGTGCAGAGGATGGCCAAAATTCCCTACAATAACACAGAAAGGCTTAAAGAATTAGATGTCTAAAAATAATTGCGGCTCTGCTGTTGAAATATGTTCAAGAGCATTAAGCTTGCTGGATATTGTTATACATTGTGTCAAGAGGACACAACACAATGTGGTTTTGTACCCATGAGAATTATGCTGCAGACTATCACTGATGCAGGAGCTCAAACCCATGCATTACTATTTGGCATATGCTAAAGAATAAGATTTGGGCATATATTGTCCACCCTTGTCATTTATTTTTTCAGGAGCAGAGCTATGCTCAAAATTGAGAGGAAGAATCAAGTAAAATTGAGATTTCATCAATTCTTTATTATGCTAAAAAAAGAATCTTCAACTGAAGAAAGTTTAGATCAAAACAAAACCTGTTGCAGATCACAGATTTGAGCATTGCAAACTAAACCCTAAAGTACTCTAAATATAAATTCTTTTGAAATGAAAATTATTCTACAGCAATTGAAACCAGTGTGTTTAGTCCTTCCAGGACCATGGTTTTAGGGCTTTCTAAAAAACTGCTGTATTGGGCTAAGAATTTCTGTTTGTTTGTTGGCTTGTTAGAGTTAGGGAAAACTTTTGTCAATACATATTTGTTAATTAATTTCGCATCATTTGGCAAATGGGTAAATGTTTAAGCGCAGGACTGTATGGAATCACTCTTCCTGTAGACAAAAATCAAGAAGGTATTAAATAAAGCTGAAACAGCCATTGTCAACACAAGAGAAGGACAGTGGTTAGTGCAGTGATTAGACACATCTGGTTCTATCCTATTAAAAAAAAAAAAAAGTCTCTTTGTCACAATAAAAACCTTCCTCTGAACCACACATTTATCTGCTCCTTTGTAAATGCTCTGTTACAAAAGTGCTCAATCACAGGGATCAAAAACTCTCCATATATTCAGATCAATGTTTCTCTGAAGAAAACACCACCTAAATGTTCAAAGGAGGAGCAGCGGCTTTGAAAAGGTGTTTGAGATAACTGTAATATTAGTTTTTACCACAGCAGTATCCTGATGGCAAACAGACACATCACAGCATGTCACCTTTGGCAGATAGCTTCTGGGCCATAATTTGCATTTCTACTGACTGTGCTTGGGATTCCAGAGTATAAATCTTTGTCAATTTCTCCAGTTCTGTCCAAAGAACACTGCTATGAGAATTACTGAGAAATTCAGTAATAATTTTTACCATTGGAAGAAAAGTAGGAGATCATGCCAAATACGGCTCAAAGCCAATTTTCAATTTGTATTTAAATATTAGTAGCCTGATGGAGCTTAAAACCTCTTATTGCTTTAAAAATCAAAAGTAATATTTTGTTAGATGTGAAAAGTATAAATCAACTTTCTACTGGCTAATTGTAAATGGCAAACCTCATATTTTAAGATCATTTGTGATTAATTTAATGTTACTTATTTGCTTAATTAGATGACCTTTAAATCCAAGCCCAAATTGTTTTATAAATAGTTAACTTCTCAATAAAGCTATATCCAGATATCAGTGATTTGATAGGAACCATCTGCAACATTTGAACTTTCTGCATGTTAAAATGCTTTTTTTTATTCTATGATTTCATTCTGAAGGCAATTTGTTTTTTTACCAGTGCTGACAACTCCTCTATGGCATGATGCAGCCACACAGCTGAGACTAAAGTCAAGGCCAAGCACAGATAACAATTCTGATTGAGACAATTACTGAAACTTCCTGTAGGCCATGCAGATTTTGGAAATGCAAGAACTGTAGAAGGGAGACCAAAAATCACCCAGACTGATTTAGAGATAATGGTTCCTCCTGAACTCAAGTTTTATATGGATAAATCTCTATTGCATATAAAAATCTCCATATTATTTTGAATCTTGATAACTAATCCTTTCCATGAGCATAGTGAAGCAACTCATGATGAAAGAGTACTAGTGATAATAGTTTTTTATCTGCTAATAAGTAAAGAAACATTTTGCTGGAAGCCACCGGTCTAGCACAGTAACAAATATGTCTTTTGGTCTCTTACGACTTCTGTTCATTTCATCTTTTGTGCCTTCTACTGATATTCCCTTTAATTATAGCAATGCCATCTGAATTTAAAACATAAGCTATTAACCAAACTATTTCTTACTGTTTCACCTGTTCAAGTTAGATTTAATAAACCAAAATATCCCATTACATGAGATAAAAGGTATGTATTTCCTGACAACAATAAATATAGTTCAAAAGGGCTTTTGTGTTTTCTTTGATGGGGTTTGTGTGTGTTGCTGTTAAGTTTTAAGATAACCATCTGCTGAGTCTTCTTGATGGTGTGATGTCAGGTGCACAGAGTACGACTTGATCCTGCTAACCTCTGCTCAAAGAAATATCATCACTGAAAGGTGCTTACCCACAAGCCATGATTCTCAGAGTTGGACCATCTCTGTTTTTTGAATAGTGAATGTATATTATTGAGCTTGTGGCATGCAGTCACTTCCTACATAACTTATGTGTAAATGATATTTTACACTAAGCAAACTATTGCCCTTAATGTAATTGCTCACATTAGAAATGGAAGCATTTTGTGTAAAGACAAAGCTAAAAAACTAAAGAAGCAATTCTCTTTTACCATCAGTCACTTTTGTTATATTTTTCAGTTGGAATGCTGATACTTTGTACTAATAACAAGACATTTCATTCAAAATTGTGGTAATACCTGTGTTAGTCCATGAAATACCCATTTTTATTTTAATACAAAGCTTCACATTTTCATGAAGCATGTTTTGAGCTTAATTATTTCTCAGGGGTTTTTTGGCTGCATTTTGAATTTCCTCTGTCTTGACTTTTTCAAAGAAAACCCTTTCTGTGTCAGCCTCCTTATGCATATGTTTATCTTCTCCAGGTTGTGTTACTTGCAAATAGCTTCTAATCCTCCGGTCATAATGAGCATATTTATTTAAAAAGTTGTTGTGTCTGGAGTACCTTTATAGCATTCTGTCCAAGCCTTATCTGCTTGGCAGAGGCTAAAAATTCTTACTAATGCAAAAATAAGGGACTAGTTTCTCCAGTTTTCCCCTTACTCTCGGGGCTTGAGTGGGCAGTGGGAACATTGTGAGTATGAAATGGTTTAGCACACTCACCCTGCAGGGCGGAGTGTACGAAGATCACAGCTGTCACTGCCTCTTGTATCTGGATTTTATTAGTGTCATTGAGCAGTGAATCCTCTGGAACTGTAGGCTGGACTTTTCCTTCTAGGTTATCAGGCCTCAGAATGAACTCAAGTTCACCAAACTTTCTGCAGCTAAGTAGACTCAGCATTACTAAAAAGTTTTCTACAGACCCTAAGACAACAACAAACGGGACAGTTGTTAGTACAACAACCCCATGGAGCTACCAGATGTCTGCAAATTGAATGGAGTGTGAATGTGGATCTTTTGGGGCTACCCCTCCTGCCCATAACCTGCCCCTCTAAAAGGGATGCAAAGCTGCTCAGGCTGCAGTCCTATGGAAGGGAGGCACGGATAGTTCCTCTGCTGTCTAAGCCAGAGCAGGGTCTGCCTTTGCTACCTGCCCTGTTCTTGTTATCTTTCATGTGAGATGATCAAACTGGGGACCAGGGAAGAGGGATGAAAAATGCCTTTATGCAGGAACAGAATATGTACGTAAACAGCCAGCAAGCACGAGGGTGTGGAAAAAGGACCAAACAAAATCACTAGGGCCTCACCCCTTCTCCCTACTTTCCCAATTTTGTTTCTTTGTTTCTTTTGGTGCTTAATAAAGAGGGAGCTCATTTTTATGAAATATGTTCATGGTAAATCTGATACCTTTCTTCTGTAGCATATTATATTTCCTATAAAGATAATGTAAACCTGTGAATGCAGCTTAAACAGATATCCTATTATAACAAGCTGAACCTGAATTGCTTGGGGAAATACAGCTTTAATACCAACAGATTCCCATGACTTTTGTGTCATGAAAACTGTCTGCCTGTTATTAGAAGATTTTTCCAATAATATGCAATAGTTAAGAAAATCATTGTTAATAAGAATAATCACATTGCATGTCTAATGCCATTTTTTTTTTCAGAATGTCATCAAGTTGCTTGTAAGAATGAATGGCAAGAAATAAATGCAAAATAAACTCTCTTTTATTAGCGGTCGTGAGTGTTTTTAAAATACTGGACTACGGTTAACAAGTAAAGCTAAACACAAGAGAGATTAGCAACGTCAGTGTATTTTGAGCTGACATGGGAATTACAAGTGACCACAGATAGAAGTGTGTTTTGGGTTGCAATATAGGATGTGGCCAGAAATGTGTATGAGGAGCACCGGCACAACGAGCAGGTAGATCAGGCTGCACAGATAGAGGTGTCAAAGATAGACTTAGATTGGGAACACAAGGGAGAATTGTTCCTGGCTCGATGGGCCCATGATGCCTCAGGTCACCAGGGCAGAGACGCCACCTACAAGTGGGCACGAGACCGAGGGGTGGATCTAACCATGGACAGTATTTCTCAGGTTATCCACGACTGTGAGACGTGTGCTGCCATCAAGCAAGCCAAGCGGGTGAAGCCCCTCTGGTATGGGGGGCGGTGGTCCAAATACAAGTACGGAGAGGCCTGACAGATTGACTACATCACACTGCCTCAGACCCGCCAAGGCAAGCGCCACGTGCTGACCATGGTGGAAGCCACCACTGGGTGGCTGGAGACCTACCCTGTGTCCCACGCCACCGCTCGGAGCACCATCCTGGGCCTGGAAAGACAAGTCCTCTGGAGGCATGGCACCCCCCAAGAGAATCGAGTTGGACAACGGGACTCATTTCAAGAACAGCCTGATCAACACCTGGGCCAGAGAACACGGCATTGAATGGATACATCATATCCCTTACCATGCACCGGCTGCCAGGAAAGCTGAACGGTGCAACCGCCTACACAAGATTACCCTGAAGGCACTTGATGGGGGAACCTCCAAGAATTGGGCAACAAACTTAGCAAAGGCCACCTGGATGGTCAACACCCGAGGGTCCATCAATCGAGCTGGTCCTGCCCAGTCTGAACCCTTGCACACAGTGGATGGAGATAAGGTCCCTGTAGTACACACGAAAGGCATTTTAGGGAAGACTGTTTGGATTAGTCCCACCTTGGGCAAGGACAAACCCATCCGTGGGATTGTCTTTGCTCAAGGACCTGGCTGCACATGGTGGGTAATGCAGAAAGATGGGGAAACCCATTGTGTACTGTAGGGAAACCTAATTTTTAGTGAGAACTCTGTGTGAGGTTTTCATTATGCAGATGGTAAGAGAATAAGGGCTGGATAATGTCTTGGGTTGCAATACAGGATGTGGCCAGAAATGTGTATTCTATCACCATCTGCTGAAACCAGGTGGGGCAGTGACCCTTATCTCCGTGGCACATACTATCTGCTAATGGGCCATCTTTAAGACCAGGTGGGGCAATCATCTTTATCTTTTCCACAACCCATCCTCCCTCCAGGAAGATATCATCTGCTGATGGGCCATTAAGTCCCATTGCATGACTGATAAAATTCCATCATCCCATTGGGAGACGCTCCAGTCAGCGGCAGGAACCAAGCCTTTCCTACCTAGATAAAAAAACTGAAATTTTGGACAGCAAGATACTTTCTTTCCACTGGATTCCAGAGGAAAACCAGACCTTTCCACATCATCCCTGGACCTTCAGAGGAAAACTGCACCCTTCTACGGGACCACTGCTTCAGCTGAACCACATCTGCCACTGTAGCCACCATTTAATGGGACTGCTACCAACACCCTGACTGACAGGGCGTCAGGTTGTATTCTGACTCAGTCAGTGTTTGGGGATTGTTCTTTGTAATACTGTATTTCTATTTTAATTTTCCTAGTAAAGAACTGTTATTCCTAATTTCCATATCTTTGCCTGAGAGCCCCTTAACTTCAAAATTATAATAATAATTTGGGGGGAGGGGGTTTACATTCTCCATTTCAAAGAGAAGCTTCTGCCTTTATTGGCAAACCAGGACAAAGTGTCATCTGAAAGTTACACTACATTAAGCAAGAGCAACACCAAGACACTAAAAGAAATTTCCCATGAAAAGTAATGGAATTTTTCTCCCTCTCATTGCTGCTTTACATTTTTGGAAATGCTTGCCTATATAAACTCTGTTTATCTGTGAAACAGATAATAAGAGACAGTTGGATCCACAGCTTAGTGATGTCATGATATGTAATTTCTTTCAGATGAAACTGTGGTACACAAAAAATGTAAAAGTCTGCGACTGTAGTCCAGGTTTCTGGCTTTCAATCCCCTAAGGAAATAGGTATCCTGTCTCAGTGAATTCTTGTTCTTGGATCCTTGTGCAGCAGTGATGCCTGCAAAGAAAGGGGAAGAGGGCAGGGGTAAAGGATACCCTGCAAAGAAAGAATCATCCATGTATTTTTGAAACAATGAGCATATTAGGGAGTAGGGCAGCATGAGTCTGAATTATCTATGGTGCTTTTCCAAAAAAATCCTCTATTGAGTATTTTCAAAGATTTCATTAACTTTAATGTGATCCTACTTTGAAAGCAAAAGCATCTTCAAAATATACATGAAGACCTCTCTAACAGCAGCAGTACAAGAAGCTTGATGTATAAACTGAACCAAAACAGAGTGAGTGAAACTACTTGGGACTAAGGTAGTTCATGTCCTGGATTTGCTAAAGAATGGGTTAAAGCCACAATTTTGTCAAACAGTACAGTGGTATTTGGTGATGAAGAGTTATTTTATAAAGAAAAGAATATGTTCACAGAATACTGCTACCTAGCACCATATTAGGGCATCAATTTGTATGGCTGAAAGAAAGAATGTGACCTATTCACCAGCCCTGCTCGCCGCAGAATCCTGGGTTGGAAGACTTCCACCCAAATTTGGCTAGACTTAGCTCTAATGTCCTTGTAAAATGTCAAATTCAATGTAAGACGGGGGTAGTTTGTGAGTGTGTTTTAATTTCTCCCAGAAAACCTCTCCATTTGAAGTCTGATTTAGCAAAAAGGTGGTCAAGGGGAAAAAAAGTCTGGCACTTGTAATGCAAAATCCTGTTCAAGGTTTCAGTGGAGGGTTTTGTGGGATGTAGTATTTTGGTAAAGACTGGGTTTTTGAGACAGAAATTCTCTATGAAAATTAAATAGGGTTTGGAAGTCTGAGTTAAGTTCCGATTTGATATCTCTGAAATCAAGTTCAGATATTTCAGTACTTTAGTTTTACTCAGTTAATTTATGATGTTGTTGACTTATGAGTGCTCTTGGCCTGTTCTGGATCATGAACTTGGAAGTCTTTTAGCCACTAAGTAAAAATTTTCTCCTGGAACTGAAAGCTGCTTTCCTAGGGGGGCTTACTGGAATTGCAAGCCAGTTTACTACAGTTTTCCAGACATCACATCTGAAAATAAGTGAGAGAGGAAAAAAAATGTTGTAAAGCACACTTTTAAAAGAACTATGTTGAACATCTTTTTATTTGAAAAGTCTTGGTTTTGGCTTGGAGATATTCCTTCTACCTGTTGGAAGGAAATAGTAAAAAAAGTATATCTCCAAGTAAGTTTATGTGAATATAACAATATTACGTGCTGTTGGTTGACTGGAATCTTTGAAAGACATATAAATGAGTAGTGAGATTTGAACATTTGTCATCTAGAATATAATGGAAAACACTGAATGGCATCTACTCCCATTTAGATTTAAAAATCCCAAATGAAAAGCCTGAGTAGCAGTAAGTCAAAATTTTCAAAACCAGGTTAATAAATTTAGACTTTTAACTTGCTTTTAAGAGAGTTCCCGATAAACTCTGAGTCTCCATTTGAGTTTGCCATAATTGCTTTACAGTCTAGCTGCATGACCCAAATGTTTCTTCTGCTCAGCTCCCACTGGCAGGTCCTGCTTTGGGTTGTCCTCAGTTTGCTGGCTTTGGTCTGCAGAGTTGGGTGGTATGGGATCCACACAGCTACAAACACTGCTACTGTCTCTCATTTGAACAGATCAGAGAATATTGGAAGGAAGAATTAAACTGGTGATAAAAATTGCTAAGAGATGAAGGAGAAGGCTGTTAGAAACAAATTATCTTTCTCATCTTCTATGTGAGAAGAGAGCAAGTACTACTGCTGATTATTTCTTTGGCTGTTCTGTGGTCCTGGGGTACTATCCTTCTGATTTCTTTCAGGAAAGTGTCTTTGTTGACAGTACAGTTTGAAAGAGTACAAATGAGATGAACAAAGAGCAGAACAAAAGTTGTTCTTGTGAAATACCAGCAAAATTAGAAGACTTGCTTTTTTTCTCTGTTATATATTCAACTTACTGGACACCAGTTTCTTAGATGTACACACATTTGAGACGAGAAACTTTTCACCAGAATATGTTTTTCTACCTTTCCCCCCTTTTCCTATGGAAAGATTTCGCTTTTTTCTTGTTACCTCAAGACAGAAAAGGTAAATAAGAAAATCAGAAGTAAGGGGATGTTGATCCTTAATGGACTCAATATCCTCAAAGGTGGTGGGATAAGTTGCTGAATCTCATGATTTGGACAGCCTTTTTGTGGTAGATAAAAAACTATCTAGATTTTTTTTTTAATTGTTACCAGTTGTGTGCTTATTTGTGCTAAATAAAGATGCATATAGTTCTAAAGGAGGCTAAGAAACTTCTTTTATTCTTAACAAATTCTGGAAGCTAAAGTCTAAATATGAAAATATGAATGGCTAAGAAGTACATGTATTGTAAATTCTAGTCCCATTTATCACAATCTTCTGTAAATTTTCCTTTGGAAACACCCTTCACATTTTTAGAAGCAAAACAGTACACAGGCCAGGTGTTAATAACCACACTAAGACAAATTTGGCTCGTAGTTCTATCAGCATAAATACAAAGTTATGGAGCTGCCTTTCAGTAGGCCCTGGGGAGGAACAGCTCACATCCTCTGAGACTTCAGAATTATTCAAATTGATGTTGTTGTTCTTGAAACATTAAAGTGAATGATGAAAATGAGGAAGCGAGTGCTGTCCAGAGGTTAGCAAGAGGCAAGCAGTGTGCAGCCATGTCCATGCAGCTATGCTGCTCTGCCCCTCTTGCTCATGACCTGCAACGCCCTAAACACTCCAGTCCTGGATCTTTGTGGAAAAGCAGTTACAAGCTGTGCCAAGCTCTGTGATGCTTTTGTGCTCTGAATACATGTCCTCCAGGGTCTAGGATGAAACCACCGCATTCATTTGCACTTGAGTAAAAACTACATTGTTTTTGCAGTCATTTGGCATCATGTTCAAAAAATATAAGGTCAAATTCAGCTCTAGTGTTGCAACTCAAATGATTTAAATGGCATTTTGCCCACCTACATCAGAGCTGGATTTGGCCCATCATCTGGATCTACTTAGTGAATACTGTGCTAAATGTTCAATGCCTTGCACAGGGTTTTAGTTATGTGCTTACCATTGAATTAAATGGGAATTGTATTCTTAGGATCTTATCCAAATTATGAGACTCTAGGACTCAGAAGGGAACTTATTTTTGTTAAAGTTTGTGCAGCACCAAGCACACTAGAACTTATATTACTTTTTAAAATTAACCTATTTAAAATTTTGCCTAGATTTATTAGTTAGTGGATATCTGCTGTTTTGATGATCAAGGCAGCAGCACAGTACGTCAGAAGTTTTTGGAAATAGATTCGTTACTTGTCACCATCTGTTGAGCCAAAAGTGATCAAGTAGTTTTGGTCATATTACTTTTTCATACAAAATTAAATTTCCAAATGCATTTCATTTTTCAAGAAAAAACTTCCTAAAAATCCCTTAGGACCTTGTAAATGTTTTCATTTTTGATGCTCAGAATGTCTTCCTATGCAAGAGCACACTCCTATTGGCTCTAACTCACCTAAACCAAGTGCTTGACATGTGTTCCTCCAAGATCTTTATAAAAACAGTACACTGATGAAGTCTTGGAATGAGAATTTTTTCCCCATTTCTAAGAATCTGGTTACTCTAAGCCTGAAAGCTTTCTAGAAGAGAATTTAGCAGAAAGCTTTGTTTTAGAGGAATGAATCTAAATTTCATATTGTCTTTCCACCCTTGGCTGATACCATTTCAGGACTCATTAAATCAAATAAATGCAATGATGTGAAATTGCCCAGCTAAGGCACTTAGCTTTAGATTTATCTAGTGGTTGCTTTCATGTAGATGTAATTTGTCTGTCCTGCCTAGTTCTAAATTCATCAATGGCATCCAAATATCTTATGATTTGGGGTACTGTTTCAAGATCTTGAAGCCTTTTATAAGCTGTAAATATATGTGAAATATTTGTGCTGATTCTTTCTTTGCTGTGTCTGGAAGATCAGTTGCTTACAGGCTTACAGTGTGAAGAATCAAACATGGAGTGAGGTAGGAAGGATGAATTGAACATGTCAGGGGTGAATTCTGCAGCATTTACACATATAGAATACTGATTAATTTTGGCAAAATGATCTTCCAAAACCAGTGGGACAATATATAGAAAAGGCTATCTCTATGTGAGCTTTACAAAAGCTAATTGAAAACTTGAGAGATTTGATCTGGTGCAGTGTTAGGAGAAGCTACAGCATGCTGTTGACAGAAAGTCAGCCTGTTGGATTTAATGTTGTATCACCTAAAGATAAAAGAAACTAAATAATGAGCTGATTAGACATCCTTTACAGGAATATTATCTTAAAAGTATGACCAAAACTAGAGGACGTGTTTATTCTGATCCCACAGATAACTCAAGACTGTTCATAGCTTTTTCCTGTAGCAGACAATGTAAAACATTTGGAACAAAATACATAAAATATATTGTTCTGAGTGTAATTAAAGTGAGGAAAAAACCCACTGTGGAATACACTGGATTCTCCAGAGAGCAGTAAGTGATATATCCTAAGTCTTTGGGAATATAAGATGCTCTCAAGTACTTAAATTATTTCAACTCTCTATGTGGAATGGAGTATAGCTATTTGGTAGGAACTGGAAACATTCTAAAGGTATCCAAATGAATGCTTTCAATTTAAAGTTCACTCTTTGACACACAGGAAGAAGAAGCAAGTTCAACATAATGTCATCTGTGCTACTGCACCTCCAATCCCAGAACTGACTCTTAAAAAGAACCCAGAAATTTCTTCAAGAGGGGAGGAAATTCATCGTTTTGAGAGAAAAGACTTATGTACAATCTGCATGCCTGGGCAATGCCATTGTAGTACCAACTAATTGAGTGACTTTTGACAGAGGAACAGCAAAAAGGATTTGAATTGGTGAAGAAAGGATTTTTATGAACTAGATTGTATTTAAATTTCCAAGTTGATCCTAGTTACTTGCGGCTTCTGTATGGGAAATTACTTTTATGCAATGCTGAAAGTTGCAGTGGGATTTGCACTTGAATAAATTGAACTTGATTGGTGTGGAGTTTGGAGGCTGCAAATTAAATGCCTAAAGTCTTGGTGAAGACTATAAATGTTAGAACATAAAAATAACAATTTTTTACTTTTCTGGTGTTCTATTATCCACTGCTTTTACAGAGCTTATTTCTGTACTTTTGCTTTTTTTTTTTTTTTTTTTTTTTT
>WBND01000411.1:291166-307527 GCA_013398595.1 Tychaedon coryphoeus
CTTCTCAGGTTATATAAACTGCTGGAGCAGTAAAATGTGCCAGTGCTGTCATCACTGATTTGCACTCAACAGCTGTTTAAATTGAACACCAACACTTGACCACTGCTTTGATAGAGGTATACCTATATGCTTTTCAGATACACTGTTGATTTAAAAAGCATGACTGACTGTTTTGTATTGGTCCCCCAAAAATGCATCTAAGAAGAACTGAAATCACACTGATTTCAAGTGACAACTGGAAGGGAGTATAAACACACAGAAAATTTTACATTAAGTAGACGGTGGAACCATACACATTAGGACCCACAGGACTGCATTTTCAGAAATCACTTTCAACTTCTGGGTAAAATGGGTAAAATTTCTTTAGCAATAGAAGTTCCTTGCACTTACATAGCCTGTAATGACAAATTTAGAATAAAAATTTCTTTTGTGGAAACAAGATTAGCTGATTCTAGGACTCTTTCCTTTCTCTCACCTGTTTGACCAGCTCAGTATAGGACTGGTTTGTGACTTGTTTTGAACACATAACATTTCACCTAACACTAGACTGGCCTTTCATTTTTTCCTTTAGCAGGCGGCTTGTATTTTTAAATCTGGTTGTTTCAGTTTTATGCCAGCTGTGTGAAATGGCAGTCTAACATCTCTCTCCAACTCGAGTCCTTTCTCCTGACAGCCCCTAAAGCCAGAACACCGCCACAAAGGTCCAGCCTTCTTTTTGTGCATGTCCATTCAGACACAGCGGCCTGGCCAATTGTGCTCTTAAGCCTATATAAAGCTTCTGGACTCCCTCCCTCCCTCCCTCCCTCCCTCCTCCAAGCCAGCTGCTTTGCCCTGGCCCTGATCCCACGTGCTGAACCTGAAGAGCAGGTTCCAGTGCTGGTTGTGTTCTTGCAGCAAAGGCTGAAAATCATATAGGCTGCCAGGGGGTGACCTCTGAGGCACATGGCAGTGATGTAGCAGGGATCAGCTGGAACTGCTGCTGTAGGAGTGCTCTAATGCAGGTAACCCATTATTTAGGAAACGCTTTAAGCTCAGCGAACCAGTTCTGAAACATCTGCTCCCAAACCTTTTCTCATGGTAAGGTTTCAAAAATTGCCAGCCTGTACAGAAGAATACCTTTTAATTCAGTTTCTGGATGGATGGTTCAGAGCATACAAGAAATATTAAAAGCAAGAATAGGTTTTTATTATTAATAGATCCATTCATATCAGTAGTGTAGCTTATGTGCCTGTCTGAATAATTATTTATTTAGTTTTATTATGATAGTTCCAAAACCACTGTGATGTGTAAATAATAGTACAAGCATGTAAGTGATTATTTTAGGTAAAGGAGTAGTTAAAGCACATATTCTAATAGGTACTACAGAAATTGCTTCATACATTTTTAAAATTTGGAGTGTATTTCTAATATTTATGCAAACATCTAAGTTTTGTGGTTATAAGCACAGTTCTCCTTTTCTTAAGTATCTCTTCTGTCTGCTGATATGTGTGATAATATATACACAGTTATTTTCTTTTTTTCTGGCCTGAAATTGAATTAGCCTTTATGTTTCCTATTGTGGCAAGAAAATTAGGAAAGTCCTGTTCCTTCCTGTGGAGAGTGATTTCAAAGCTAGATATATCACTTAACATTTCTTAAAATTTCTCTGTTCCAGAGCAACTTAATTTACAGCTTTCTATATTTACAGTGTTTCATAAAAAGGAATTGTGTTTGGCTTTGTTGAATAAAAGCTGAACAGCTTGAAGTGAGCTATCTTCAAAGTAACAAGAATATTGTGCAAATACTTCAGAAAATCAAATAAAATAACCATAATCAAATGTTGCTCAATTGTGTTTGGATCCTACAAGCTGAACTCTGATCAGACGTTACAAGCAAAATGCTGCAAAAGCTGGGGTGGGTTTACTGGTGTTCTCTCTTCTGGACCAAAATTGCAGAGATTTGTATTCCAGCAAGAATCATTCCAAGAACTTTGTGAACAAATTTAATCAAGCCTCTTTTGATGCTACTTTAAAAAAATATTTATTTAAAGTAAGGCTTTCATATCTTAGCCTTGGAAAGGTTATCAGTACTCATGGTTATGGTTGCTCAGCTTCGTGTCGCTACTTTATACTGGCAGCCCAATATTTAGTGTTGTTTTTCTTGATGCACTGGTTCATATTGCTAAGAATCTCATCTTTGAGAAAAATACAGGGGAAAGAGAAGACCATCTTTCCCCTTTCAGAAGTATGTCTTCTGAAAGATTAAAAGCATTAGAATAATTTGGTATTTCTGCTATAAACTCTGTATTGTTAGAAACACACTCAATTTCGATTTACTTTTTCTGGGGAAGCTTGGGTTTTGCTACTTCTACATTGCACTTCTGACATGGGTGTGCTGTTTCCAAAGATTATATTTTTTCATCTTTACCACTGATTGTTATGGTTTTGTGTGGGGAGGACTCATGATGCAAGATGAAATATTTTCATCGTGTCAGTGTTCTTTTTCTTTCCATTCTTTTTTGCCTTGAATATCCTGAAGTTTTTTTTCTGTGTGTTGAAGTTTCACCCAAAGGGGACAAGGCATGCCATTTTTGCCAGTATCCTGGACTGGACAAGTTGATAATACAATTTCATATCTCCTCTGTGCTGCACTAGGTGCTCTTGTTAAAAGAGGGGTTTTCAAGAATGAGTGTGCTGTGGAGTGGTCAGAGACTTGCAGCCAAGGAGCAGGGGCTGTAAGGGTGGTTTTGGCCCTTCTACTAATGCTTCAAAATCTTTGAGACGTGAGAGGTCACTTTTGATATCTCTTCCTGAGGAGACCCACTTGCAAATCTAAGAATGCCCCAGTGCTCCCTTCTCTATAAAGAGCTGGCCAGGTTATAGTAGTGAATATAACAGCAGAGGTATTTTGATAGTTCTTCTAGTCTTTGTTATATTGTAAAGAAATTTCAACTTGTTATTTTGCTTTAGAGGCATTCTACAATTTTGGTGTATATTGGTACATGTGTCTTGCATAATTAAAATGATAAATTTTACTAAGGATTTAATTTCAATAAATACTTTGACCATTTCATAAAGCATGAGGAAAGCAGGATAATTTCTTTTAAGTGATCTTGGTAGATTCAGACTTTATACTATTTTTTAATCTTACAAATGGTCCTGTGTGGAACTAGCTTTAAAAACGCATAGATTTATAGCATGTATTTAAAACTGTATGGGTTTATCTGGCTATAGATGAAGAGAAAGCTTGAATTATGATGCAGTTTGAAAAAAACATTCCACAAGCTGCTACAATTTTAAATTTTGTATAATAGGAAAACTCCTTGAAGATGTGGGAGTGGAACATGAAGTATTCCTAGTTACTAAATTTGTTTTTTTTTTTCAAATCCCATAGTTTAAGATCAAAACTGCTGCTCACATTTGAAAGTTAAAATGTCTTCCTCTCCAGTGAGCCACAGTAGTCACATGTGGTGACCTCCCATTTGGTGAAATTTAGGCTCAGCAAAACCCTCTGGAGCCCTGATCCTCCCCTGACTGTGATGGCATGTGTGAGCCAGCAAGGTGTCGTTGGCATTTCAAGTCAATCTTGTATTGACTGTACACGCATTACTGTGCAGAGCTGCAGAGAACATGAAGGATTTTATGGCAGTGTGGTGATGTTGCTGTTGGGACTGGTCAGTGCACACGCTCCTCTGTCCTGAAGGTGCTGTATCCTCCAGGATCAAGCTGCCTTGTTTTCCAAATCCTACACTTCAGTTGGCATGACTGATGGCCCTACCCAGTCAATTTACCATTCTTGACCCTGCTCCTGCAAATCATTCAACTCAAGAAGGAAGCAGGTTAGGATTAGATTCTAAATAATTGCTGTTGGAAGGATACCTTCCAGGTCTGTACTAAGGAGAAAGAGCATGACATATGCAGGTAGGAGATATTTTTCTTCATTCTAAGCCCTGCGTAATCAAAATTACTCCTCTCCTGGTTCGCTGGCTCCTATGGAGCTACTCATGTGATTTAGGAAAGTAGAATTTTGCCCATATGGAATTTGAGTCTTAGGAGTGATCTCCTTCTGATTTAAAATTATTACAGTCCTTCTGAGTGTATTTACAGTTCCAACTAAATCTTTGCAGATTCTTTAAACTATATTATGTAATGTGTGTTTTTACTTTTATTGCTCTTCCTGAAACTCTAATGTTCTTGTTATTGCCGCTCTGAAAATAAAACATCTATGTAACAAGACTATCATATTTTACATTTTTTGGGACGACCTCAAATTTAAAAAGCATGTCAAGGTGAATTGCATAATAGGATGAGGAATGCAGACCTTCCTTATTGTGCTCATGGGAAGAAAATAATCATGATACCTAACCCGAAGCCAACTGAAGTGATTTTGGAAATGGAAGGAGAAGGCTTTCCACTGGCTACAAATCCATTGTGTTCTATATTTGAATGGTTTGAAAGCTGATTGCTTTCCTCAGCATCACTTCAAGTTGTTTATTGAAATCTCGGGTCACATTTGGGAATGTAAAGTTTCTTATAGTATGTCACTGAAGTAATTTTTGAGAAAACACATTCAAATTTTGGAACAGTGTGTCCTGGAGAAAGAAGATCTGGAATCTTTGGAGTTGCTTAGGGAGTTGATTGAGTGAATTTGAGTTAGTACTCCAGGAACTGCATCAATAATGGCATAGAGTCAAACTCCTGGAACCAACTGAACTTTAAAAAAGTTAGTTGTGAATTGCCAAAATCAATCACTTCAATAGCCATTCAGTCTTCTATATTTGCCATTTTTATTGGCCTTTTTATAGAAAAGAAAAAGAAATTGGGCATTTTCCCTGGGTTTTAGGAGTCACTGAGGAAGCTACTACAGAAAAAGAAAATGAAAAAGTACAGAGTAAGCCAACAATTTGCAGATTGCAGGCATAGACACAAGGTTTCTCCATGGTCAGGAGGACTTATGATTTCCTTTTATGATTTTTTGGCTGCTGCCAGAAGAGATAAGATGTTTTGATATTTGAAGAAGTGCACAAATTCTATTAAAAGTATTGCAATAGTCAGAGAATACAAAATGGCTGTCATTTATTGACAAAATTATTATCAGACTATATTACAGATTTTTTTTTTTTAATTCCTATTGTTAATAATAAATCTGTTCAAACTAAGATAGAGTTAATTCAACACAAACCTTATTGAAAAGCTCATGCTGAATATTTTGTGTAGGTTTGTTCCTCTATTTATCTACCGGGTGTTACAGTTTGTGATCAAAACCTGGGGCTCTCCACATCCAGTTGCTACAATCTGTATTTTGGGATTTCAATATCATCTCTTAGAGGGGTTTTTGTTGTTGATTTTTCTTAATTCTTCATAAGCAGAGGCGATAGTTCCACATATTAGAGATTATTAAATACTCAATCTTAATCATGTATGATCTGTTGTCAAAATGCAGCTTCCCAGGCTTCACTCTGTTGCTTCTTACAGAATCAATAATTTCCAGAGCACTCTGTAATCATTATACGGTGCCTGTGAAGTCAGACTACAAAAATCTTGTCTCTGTCTTTTTGAAGTCCTCTTCCACCACTTTCCCTACCACCTACCATTTTGGAGTGGCAGGCCCAAAGAAATATCCATAGGAATCTAGAGCCTAGGAATTAAATTTAAGTTCTAATAGAATTCTGTCTTAATTCCAGGCCCAAACTAACAATGCTATTTTTTCCAAAATCTGTTTTTAAAAATCCATCTTATGGTTCATCCTTTTTTTTTCTTTAGGATTTTTTTTTCCTTCCAACACATATTTGATTCTGACTGTGTACAGGGATGGAAAAGTGGAGTGTAAGAGAATAGCATACACTTGACTCTGTGGTTCAGTTATAGTAGTTTTAATTTTAATACTCCTTGAGGGCCCTGGTGAGAATGAAGGTACATATGTGCAGAAAGAGTTGAAGTATAGACAGTCAAGGGAACCTTAATGCATGCTTTGGTTAGCATATGCTGAACTTTACACTATTGTTTCTGCTGTGTTAAATAGAATAAAAGTTAAATCCAAAAGTCTATTAAAATTCTGGAATCCATTTCACTTTATCAGTATGAACTTTTGCATAACCTTTTTATTGCTTACAGAAAAAAATCTAATTGACTTAAAGCTTATTAAAATGTATAGCAGTTGTTTCTTTTTAAGCAGAAAGATACTGTAGCACCACAGTGGACAATTCCTGCCTTCCTGCTCCAGTTAAAAGACCAACCAACTTTATCAGTGCTTTATCTTAATAAAGGTTAAACAAGTTTTGCTGGAGGCACTGCCGAGTAGAGGATGTACAACTTTTTTCTCCTCTGTAGTATAGTTTGACTATGCTTATAAAAGGCATACATCTCAATCTCTATTAAAAATAAAGGACTATGATTGAATCCTTTCTCAAGGACATCCTGGGCTGAAAAATCTCAAATAACAATAAAAACTTTCAATGTAAGACAGGCATTATATGGTGAAGGCATCACATAGTGGCACTACATTGAGGAGTTCCTATTTATCTTCGAATGCAGGGATCTGTGTCTGTGTACACCTGCTTGAGAAACCTGCACTAAAACGACCACAGACAAGTGAACACATTTGAGATGCCTCATGCAATACATACTATTGCTTTTTGCTGTAACACTAAAGGAAATCTGAGTCATTGCAATCTTAGAATGTAATGCCAGACAAATGAGAACCAGACCACAAACAATGAAGCCAAGTACATCATTATAGGTTGAGTAATGTGGATGACTTACATAAACTATGGCTGAAACTCAAGATTTAGCAAAAGACCATCACCCTTAATTGCATAACAACAATTAAAAACTCATTAGTCTGCAAAATGTCCATCAGGAATAAGAATATCATCAATTGAAGTCATAAATATTTAAGGAGGACAATTATTCATTTTGGCTTAACTTTTTGTCTTACCTTTCTTACGCTACAAATTGTCTGTCATTTATCCAAATGCTTCTCCAAAAAGGGGCAATAATTGCACTTTTTCTTAACCTAGGCTCCATTTCCAGCAAGCTTTTCCAGAAAGATTTTCCAGCAAGATTTTCAGCCCAGGATTCTTAATAAAATCCTCTGTCTCTCTGAAGACATTTCTTGTTTTACTGACAGTGCTCTGTCATGAGATTAGTTTTTGGTTTCTCATTTGCTGATCCATTTGTTGCATATAACAGTAGTTCAGGTGATCCTAAAATGCTCTTGGAAAAAAAAAGTGTTATGGCTAGTAGTAAGGTTCACAGGATTTGTGATAATTTTGTTTCTACTCTGTTTAAAAAAAGGATAAAAAAATCACTTATCAACCAGGTCCTATTAATGCTAGCTAACTCCCCTATTAGGCATTTGCTGTCTGCACTGGAAGTCATTCACTAAGAAGCACCATTTATAAGATGCATGCCCACGTGATGAAATAAACCACAGATTATCAAAGGCTTTGGGAGTTTTAGAAGACTTTGGATGAGACTGTGAAGAGACAAGGCATCAAACTGAGAACAAAACTTAAGTCCTGCAAGACAGTGTTGTAACATCTCCAGTGTGCTGTCACACAGCCACATTAAGAAACTCTCACTTCTTCTTAAGCTGCCTCAAAGACCATGGAAATTGTCTGATGGCAGGAGGTACCAGACACTGAAGTCTTACTAAGAACAAATGCATCAGGGGTTTTTCTAAAATGTACATTTGAAGTGGTTGGCCATGTGATCTAAATGTGTGGAGGCAGACTATCCCATAAAACATTTGTGTGTGGTAAACACTCTTGCTGGAGTCAGCTTAAGGGTTATTAAGATTTTCTAGAGATAATCCTAAAAATGTGAAAAGTCCACTGATTTATGAGCTCATGATGTTCCTAACAACAACAGCAAATGGCAGGAGATGATTTACAGGGGTGTAAGTACACTTGAAATGTACTAATTTCAACAACTAATGTCCAGAGAGTTGAAGAAAAGAGAGCTTTTTAAAGAGTGAGCCACACTAAATTAAGTCTGGCAATTGTGTGGTGAAAACATTCCTTGGATTTCATAATCATAGGAGAACTCATCATCAGAATTAATGCAGAGAGGAATTTGTTTGCTGCCATCCTGGATAATAAGCAGAACAGAACAAACAGTCTCTAAGCAGTAGCTAGTTCTAGTTTATACAGCTAAAGTTTTCCAGTTCCCATTTTAAATACCTTAAGGAACAACAACAAATCTAATCTTACTTCTGAATTGCCTTCCTAACAAAATTTCTCAAAACAAGCACTACAGCATTTGTGTGGGAGATGAGACAGGGTTTGTTGGCATCTGCTGAAGAGATACCTGGTGCAAGTGACATGGCTTTACAGGCTTGTTACAGCAGATATTTTCCTTTAGTGTCCTTATGCCTGCTTTATCATAGATGCATCATTTGATTTCAGAAGAGAATTCAGATCTTGGCCTATTTTATGTAAAGCAGAACTTCCTATCTAGTTCAGAGGGTCTGGGGTTCTGCTAATAAAAAACTGTAGGCTTAAAACCATTTTACTCCATTTGCAAGACAGAATGAGGATCATCTTAGAGGCTAAAAGTGTATACATGTGTATGATTGCCACTGAGATATTTGTGAAGTCGTCTGGTGGTAAGAGGGCTTCCCTATATAAAATAATCAGATGGATGTTAAGTCAAACTTGGATGAAGAATACTAAAATGAACAAAGTGTACCCTCATAAACAACTCTTGCTGAAGCATGTTTGATAAATTCTTCTAAGTGCTAAATGTGCCACTGAAAAATTCTGCTCTAGTGAATATTGACAGACTGGGCATTTGCTCTTCTTCTGTAACTGGTTCTTGATTACACTAAGTACAGTATGCTCTATGTGGGTTTCAACAGAAAGATTTGATACTATTGATTAATCTCTCTGTGTTCCAGACACAGCACAAAATGAAATATTAGTAAGTAAAAGACTAAACAAATGATTTTTTTTAAGTAGAGGTAGCAAGGCATTTTATTTTCTACAATGAATGTTATTTAATCTACTTGAAGAGCCAGATTGATTTTGAAATCTGACAAGAACAAACTTTGAGTTTAAATTAGAATACCAAAACAAATTTCATTATGTCTATTCTGATTTCACTTGTTTTTCTAAAATTACAGACCTATAAAATTTTCCAGTTTAATTGCCTGTCACTCTTCCAGAGATGGGTGACACTGCTTTTCCAATTAAATTGCAAATTAAATACTCAAAACTAATAACTATGCCAACTTTACTATCCAATGTCATTAATTTTTCTATATATTCTGTTGCCTTCTTGTGTTTTTTGGCAGTGAAGAGCTGCAAAGAGCTAAAGAGAATCAAAACACTTTCTGGGGTATTTCTGTATGCTTAATAGGGAGAGAAGGTTTGTGAATTAGATAAAATGACTTGACTGTACTATCTTAGATTTAGATCTAATCATAGATATCAAGATTTTCCCCACAGTTATTTGTTTTGTTTTTGTTTGTTTATTATTTCTTTAGGTTTAGTTTGGTTTTTCTATAATAATAATAATAATAGTAATAATAATAATAATAATAATAATAATAATACAATATATATAATATATAATATATATTATATAATTATATATAATATATATTATATAATTATATATAATATAATATAATATTATATATTATTATAATATAATAAATATAAAGAAGATACAATGTAAGACAGTAGAATTAATATTAATATTAATATTATTTCTACTGTCTTACATTGTATCTTCTTTTGATTGTGGTGCATGTGTCTTTCTGCTATAGTATAGATTTTACAGTCCAGGTCTGATAAATGTAGATAGGGAATAGATCAGGCACAAATCAGCCAAAGCACAAAGCCAGAATGCACGCTGATTCTGGAAAGACAGAATATTTGGCATAAATCCAAACAAGTTAACAGTTTAGTTAAGCATTATTTTTGGAATGTGCCTGAAATACCATTGTAAAATTAATGCAAGAACACCTAGTGACTCATGGCTGTGTGACCTTCGATCTAGAACTAGAAGCCTTCAAATTGAATTTCATTATATCATTCAACAGCAGTCAAACCTCAGCTTTCAAATGTCTATTGCCATGTAAAGATTATACATTTGTAGATTTACTGGTGAATTTTAAAGTGCATCTTGTCTAGCCTAAAGTATTCACAAAAGATTGCATTATTTATCCCAATTTTATACATACAACATAAACATCAAAATATGATCACAAATGCAAAGACATTCTCAAGTGGCAGTGGAAAGCATTCAGAATGAGGCTTTCTTAGCACTTAACAACACTTATTGTTAAAAATATTTGTCACTCAACAAATTCCACTAAGTGTCCCCAAAATGGGAACTAAATTCATACCAAAGCCACATAGTGACTGTAAAGAAGGAAATGAGGGACTGTGAGTATTCTTTATCACCAAGCCAAAATACTTCATAACTCAGTGAATTTCTTGGTTCACCTATCTGAAACTGAGAGCCTGCACTGCAGGTCAGCTTTTGTTTGTCCCTCTGTTAAAGTAAAGCAAGTCTTCTCCCAGGTAACAGGTGAGAGGACAAGGCGCTCTGGTCTTGACTTGTGATGGAGAGGCTTACACTCAATCCTAGGAAAAAATTCATCAGTGAAAATGCAGCGAGGCATTGGAACATTCCATCACATCCCAGGAAGTGATGGAATCACCATCCCTTGAAGTGTTCTAAAGGCTTAGAATATGGCACTTGGTGATATGGTTTAGTGGTGAACACAGTAGTTCTGGGTAAATGGTTGGACACAATGATTTTGGAGTGCTTCTCCAACATTAATTGTTCTATGATTCTGTGTCCACATCTTTTTTTGTTAAGGGCCAAGTGTTTCAGATTTCTTTTGCCACTTTCTTAAGCAAAGTCTAACACACCCTTGCCTCCTATGGGTTCAGCTGATTGTCAGCAGTGAGTCGCCTCATCTAGGGCTAACTAGCCCGTTTTTTCATAAGTTGGATATCCAATGCTATATATAGCCACGCTATATATTTAACTACTTAATTAATTAATTAATTAATTAATTTATAATGCATCCCATAACAATGTAAATTTGCAGTAGTTTTTATCTCTACTAAAAATAGGAAGATTTTTGTATACACACCTAATCCAAAGATTTCACATACATTTACAACACTAGTCCAGAAAACTTGCACCATCATTCTTTATCAGAGATTGATATTTTTACTCATTTAAATTTGCTTTTATTTTTATTAGTTCTTTTTCATGGTGTCTGTCAACACTAGTGTTCAGTTTGGCACCTTCATTCTCGTGTTTCTCTCTTCCCCCAAATCCTACACCTATGCTTCAATTATACAGTAGTTGTTTGTAACTTCTACCATCTCTGGTTCCATATCCTGGACCACCAGCTCTTCAACCATTTTTCCTCCCAGGTTCATTGTGTCCATTCAATAAAGGTTTCGGGTGGGTTTTATTAAACATGCCTAAAATTTTCAGAGAGCAAGTTTCCCACACACGTTTGTCTTATGCAGACTTGGCTTCTAGTTACATTTTAACAAAAGAGGTGTTTGCTCCTTTCCGTAAATGTCATCAGACTACAGGCTATTTTTTATAAGGCAAGCATGGCACAAAATTGAATAACATTCTAGAGTATAGAGAGGTCTATGAAAACTACAGTAGGAATAAAATTCAAGTGTTACTCAACCTGTTTATTGAAAGACTGGATTTTTCAGTTTTGGGTTAATTAAATTAAGCCTGGATTGAGAAGCAGTGAATTTTTTTTTCCAAGTGATAAAACCTCCCAAAAATTTTTATCTCTTATATTATTTTTTATTTCTTTTTGACAAACTTGAATACAAAGACTGCTTTATACTTGCTTGCCTTTCTGCCCTACAGCAGAATCTGGAAGCCTGGAAATGTCCACTGACAAGGAGCAGGCAAGGCCAGGAAGCTCAGCCAAAAAGGGGCTGAACATGGGACCTTGAGCAAGGACCTTGCCTTGTGTGGAGGCTGCCTGCCCCCAAGGCTCTCCAGACTCTCAAAGCTCGAGGCCTTTCTTCCCTGCCTCTTTCCATATGCTCCCCAGAACAATTTCCAAAGTTGGAAATTACCATTTTTGTCTTAAGAACTGCAATTTTCTAAAATCAAAATACAAAAATCTCAAAGAAAATTCCAAAATAGCCCAAATACAAATTCTATTCAGAAATGTTCCTCTTCTTTGGAAGTCTTAAGTCTTTATTATATTTGGGACAACTTAAAATCCAACACTTTGTTCCACATCTTGGGAAATAAGGTCTATTGAACTTGCATTAATTGAAGATTTTAATTGTGTTAAGATCTGAAATAATTTCCCCTTTTTGAAACATCTCTTCCTTTACCATTAAATTTCAGAGACAACCATCTGCAGCAGGTGCAAATGCAGCTTCCTCAGTTCATCTACCCTATATATCAGAGTACAACTAGTCTTTATTTTTTCTAATAATTTCCAAAAAGTGATTTCTGAAATAGACTTCTAGGTCCATAGAAAAAGGAATAGATCTGAATATCAGCAGGGATCTCAGCACAGGAAAGAGTTAATCATAATTTTGTTGGTTATGTGAAAGTCTGACTCTAAACCTTGGTACAGTGCCCAAAAGCAAAAGCTATGACCTGAATTGGCATTATCTGTCTGTGCACAAAATTAGTAGCTAGTTAACAAAGTGATTGTGAAATTCTGACTATTGGCAGTATGTCTCTGAAAGGTTTAAAGGCCATGGGTTTAACAGCTGCAGTTTCATAGTTAAATTCGTATCAATAATTTAAATAATAATTTTACTAATACAGTCACAATGTTACCATGATATTTATCTAAATTCTAAGTTACTATTAATTCTTTAGTTGCCAAACAAGTGTGGTGAAAAATATTTTCAATTGGTTTTTGAAGTGTTGGACAGATTTTTGATTAGAAGTTCCGCCTTTCATTACAATGAAAATAATTAACTCATGTTTTAGTATACTTGAATTTTAGCAGTTGTAATTATAGTATATTAATAACATGTTTTAATAGTTTTACCATGTTTTTAGTGATACTCTATAAAGATACCAAAGACTAAAAAAATTAGGTTATACCTAGTGCAAACACGGATCATAGTATAAATAGGAAGTCCCAGTGAAGCTGGAAGAACATCCCATAAATACCTATCTGTGAAATAGGACATTTGTTCCCCTTCTAAATAAATAATTGCCAAATAAAAGATTTTATGTTATATATGTAATTCTCATAATGTTATTTTTATAATTTATGATATAATTTTGTAAAATGCATAAGCTAATTTATTTTAAAACCTAAATCAGTAAGGTATTTATGAACATGATTGTGCTTTAAAAAGAAATTATTTTCTAATATAACATTATGGAACTGCGACATCAAATTATGTTAATTTCCTATAATCCTGCTAGACACATACAGAAGAGATACAAACCATAGACAGCTGACCAGATGCAAAAGATTTACCAACACCATCATATATTAATTTTCAAATTTTAAAATCTTTCTTATAGATGATCTATGGTTGGTAGAGCCTCCCTCTCCTATCAGTCAGCAAAAAAGAGCAGCCTTCTTCAGAAAATCACCACCCTCCAACCTGCATCTACTCAAGTTCTAGGAGATGGTCTTTGAGGTCCTTGAGACAGGGCAGATAGTGTCAGCCAGTGCATGACCACACCAGGCTGGGGGATTTCAGATTTAGCAAGGCACAGCAGGAACAAAGGGCTGCAACTGCTCACCTCATGTTGCTCATGGGAGAAGCGCGTGGAACGACACTCGAGCAGGGTGACCACTGAAGCTGATGACTGGCACTGATCTGTAGCTCAGAAAGGAAGTTGAGGAGGTAGTGTTGATGTCCTTCTCCCCTCTTCCTGAGCAGGTCAGGCGTGCTGAAGCCTCCTCTCAGGGATGGCTGGTGCTGCAAGTACAGCCCATCCACCGCGGGCTGGTTCAGCTGCCGAGGAGCTGTAGCTCACAAATTGCAGGAAACCAGAAATGAATCCATGCTCCTGCAACCACATTTAAAATTAATTTGTTAAAATCTACTCTGAAAAAACTAAGTTATACCTTTCTATTTGTTCTTGGTCCTGCTTCCACTCCTTAGGGACTCCTGATCTAACTTCATGTTGCTCAACTACCAAGGCCAGTCAACACAGCAACATTTAAACGGGTCAGGATATGGACTTAAGGCTCTAGCTTTCTAAAAGTTTCAACAAATGAGTGATTATTTTGCTGACAGCTACTCTGGGTCACCAGCCAGGAACGGTGAACCTGATGGTGAATCTGATACTGATTTGGGCAGTTGTATTTGCCTTCACGTTCAAAACAGGTTTGGACAATGTTTAAAGGGGGAACTAGAAAGCATTAATCTGTTCCTCGACAGACATTCCTATGTGTTTAGGTAGATTCAGATTAAGGGTTTTGGCACAAATGAATGAAAAAGTGAGCGCAAGAAAATTCAGTTTAATGACTGAGTTCTCTTGGGTAATCATCAAGCAGTTACAATATATGCCAGGTTTGGCAACAGGATGTAATTCTACAAACAAGATACTTTAAAATAAACTTAGTTATATCACTTTTTCCTGTTTACTAAGGTTCTGGCCTTAAGATAACTCAAATAATTGTACTTGAGACAATTGCTTATGATGAGCCAACTCTGTTGAAATAAAGAGCTTTTGAAATTTCCTCTTGTTTTCCCTAGGGATTTCTGTTGTAAAAATGGATTATGATATGACTAAGAAAACTTGGTATAGCAGGAGCTTTAAACAAAACAAAAATTATGGGGTTTTTGGAAAAACAATAATTTCAGAAGGACTTATAGAAGAGGAAGTTATATTCCAAATATTCACTGTATATCCATGAGAAACAATTGAATCATTTTACAATATACATTTTTGTTACTGATAAAAGCTGTATTCCTGTTGGAATGCAAACTGAGAACTGTCCTAATCCTCTGTTCTCACATGTTTATTGCTTAAAATGTGTTGAAATGTCCCATGTTAGCATCTCAGCCAAAGGAAACCTAAAGGAGTTTTATCACTTTCTTTTTTTCCCCCCAAATCCTCCCATTAATAAATTTTACTTTTAGTGAAGCGACCAACCCTTTTCTATATGAAATAAAATACTACATGCCTACAGATTATAAACCTGTTTGAGTATTTGATCCCAGGTCCTTTGTGATTAGTGGAATAGAAAATTTCTACTTTGTTACACCCTGTCTGACACCATCTGATGTCTGAATTTCCTGCTACTGTAATAGTGACTGAAACAAAGTTGAGAAATCCTCTCTGAATGTCATGGACATCCAAGAAAGGTAAAAAACCTGATAATGAAATGCACTATTCTTCCTAGCTGCAGAAAGGGCTCTGAATAACACATCCTTTTATAATTGTGAACTATATCTGTGACAGTTCCAGTGAGGATCTGTTGCATGTGGTTGTTGCTTGGGATGATAGCAAGTAAAAGAGCAGGAAGGGCCTTTGCAGGGGTTTTGCAGAGATGTTTATTTCTGCCGTGAGTGTGCATCATCCAGGGTTCAGGGAACAAAAGCCAAGGGGCTTGTGAGGGTCCAGGCTTAGTACATGGGATGAGCAGGGCAGGGAGAACATCAGAGACAAATTATCAGGGGACATGGGGTTGTTACAAGGGAGGGGTTAGGGCAGAGGGCCAACAGGGAATCAGCGTGGGAGTGACCAGAGACTGAGGGAGAGGGGCACAGGATCGACCCAGGGAATAGAACAGGGGTTGCTTTCCCTGATTGGGAATGCCTTTGGTCTCCACAAGGATCTTTCTAACTGACTCCAGAGAAAGCACTTTGTGTTCTTCTAGACCCTGCACTCTTGACTCTTAAAATCCAGAGCCTTGGTCTAACACTGTGGCTGAAATGATTTAACCCTCCTTCCACTCTTAATGCTAAACCTCACATATATAGACCAACTCCAAACCCACCAAAAACCTCTTTCTGCAGCACAGATCCTTTTGTTGCAGGAAACATAATTTTAATTTAATGATTTACCACTGTCCCGTGCTTCATGGCTGGTATTATACTTATGCTATGTATGTTATTTTTTCCTATCTGGAGCTCACTAAAAATTGGTCATTACAATTGACAGTTTCTCTGCAAGATGCCATTCTTCTAATATTTTTCTGTTACTATGGGCATGCTTGTTATGGTAGATGCAAAAATCCACTGATGGAATATTGAGTGTGAAACTGGGGCTGCTGGATCCCCTGTTTCTGTGAGGGCAAAATCAAAAAGAGATGCTTCTTTATTAATAACTGTTCAAACTTTTTGTTATATAAACTGGTGTAACAAAGGCATATTTTTCAAAATAAAAGTTTGTAGTGTTGGACTCCTACCACTATTTTTTTTTTTTTGAGAAAGAGAT
>WBND01000411.1:312412-323950 GCA_013398595.1 Tychaedon coryphoeus
TTTCAAGCAGGCCTAAGTTTGTACTCACTGCTCACAGAGTTACATTTTATACCAGTGCCACAGAAAGGAAAAAAAAATCTTTTGGAGGAGAGCTGTATTGCGAGCTTTGCTAGATTGGTTTTTTTCTGGGACCTTTCCAATTTACATACCTTACAGGTGTGCCTGGAAATCAATGTAGTGATCTAATACCTAAATCATGTACTTGATTAGGGAGCAAAAAATTATGTTTAGTCTAGTCAAAACAGGAAAGGAAAAGTTAGGAGGAATCAGCCACAGCTAATGCACAAAATATGGATGGATTTGTCCATTATTTGTGAACTCTTAGAGAAATAAAGATGCTTCTATTTATTTTGTATAGGATTAGCTTAAACTGAAATAAAACCACTCTGCCCCTGAATGTGATAGTCTAAAGGAAAGAAAATCTGAACGCACCTGCACATTAAATTATTAACTTTAACCGATTTGCCCTATATTTCTTAAGAATACTCATCTAGACAGGATCTTTGTGATGCTCCGTGCACATATTACTAATACAAATTATTCTTAAATTAGCATGATTTCTGAATTATTAACTAAACTATAATTAGTGTTGCACAGGAATCACTGGAATATGATGTCTTGATTCTTTGTGCCAGCTTGTGAAAGTATGTGTGAAAATGAGGAAAGATGTGAATATTTTATACTAAAATTCTTCTTATCTATTTAGGATATCTCTTAGATATCTTAAATAGATAAGATAGATAACAGATATGAGAATAGGTAAGATCTCTTAGATAAGGTAAACATTTAAGTCTTATACCCAGGCTGAGACATAGCAAGTTGACAATGTATTTTATTACAATGTATTTTGTATCCAACAGGTATTGCTAAGTTAACAGTGCTCATCTTCCCAACGAAACTTGCCTAAAGGCCTGGCTTAGCAAGGCTACAGGCAGTGGTATCCTCTGTTCCTATTTTGGATATTCTGTCCTTATTAAGTTTATGACAAGCAAAGAAAATCCTCTTAAAATTAGAACAGACTCTAACATCTCAAATCTAGTAAATTTAGAGGGCTACATCCCTGTCTGATCTAAAATAATTCTGTGAAAATGTACCAGGATTTTAATAGACACAGAAATTAATAATGTCCCTTAAATCTGTATATATGTGGGTACAGGTGTACATGTACACACACACACCCACACACACACACAAAACATATGTCAGAAGTCATATAAGATCTGTTTGCTAAATACCTGTTGACGACTTTCACTTAAGCTATATGAATGAGAATTACATTTAACTTTTTATTAAAAATACCGATGACACTACACCACCTATGACAAAGTTAAAAGTAGCAGAGAACCATTAGAGGAGCTCTGTTCTCCATCCCCTTGCCTAGTCTTAATCATCTCCTATACTCAAAGTTTGCAACACATTAAGAAGCTACTTCCTCCCTGTAATCTAAACAAATACGTACCTTGTGCTCTATTGCAAATAAATCAAAATTTCTTGGAGATTATATTCTATGAAAACTTGCTTTGGTTTTCTCTCTACTCTCAAATCTATATAAATCTAAACTCTGTGAAGAGTTTGCTTAAGAATGTCGTATTGCAGTGGAGGTTGTTTGTTTGTTTGTATTTCTGGCTTGGTCTGGTTTAGTTTTCATTTTGCTCCAGATCATTTGGATTAAACTAATAGAAAAATAGATCCATACGGTTTATTTATTTATTTATTTATTTAAATTTAGTTTATTACTATTTTTTAGCAACATAATACCATTACATCTTCAGCAATACAAAAAGCTTAATGAGGATCTAAATTCCTTGACATGGGATTTTTTTTTTTTCTGGCTAGCACAACATACAGAAATGATAGGAACAAAGACCTTGTGTATAAATTTAATAATTAATAGCAAAAGCCATAAAGTAATAATTAGGTATTGTCTCCAGAGTGTTTTGTGCTTCACTGAAAAATCTGCAAAAGCTGGCTTTTTGTAACAAGGTGCACTCTACCATCTTGTTTGCAAGAAACTATAGCTACATCTGTTTATACTACACATGTGCATTATTCTGAAAACATATAGAGATTTAGATGAAGACAAAAGTGGAAAACAAGGTTCTAAGAATCTGAGTTTTACAAATAAAGTGATTAATAGTAATATAAATTTAAATAAAATGGTATTGAAATATTTTTCAAAAGTGCACTCAGTCACCCCCTTTAATGCTTGGGTTAGATAACAAAGATTTGTTTTTTCTCAAGAACTAGAAGTTTGACGTTGACCTACTCCAATTAATTTCATTTCATATTCCAGAAGGTAATGATAAATGTAATTGGAAAATAATTAGAAATTCTGGGTTGGTTTTTTTGGGATATCTGACCTTAATTTGGGATATCTGCTTAATTTAACCTAAGTTACATTTAAATGTTTAAAATCTGAATATCTTTTACTCTTTCATATGTTAAGGGGCTGATGCAGCATCCATAAAAATTATCTGCTGCATAGAGATGACAAAGGTAATTTCATACATGTTTGCAGCCCTTCTAATGGAACTGAAGTTTCTTTCTTTTAGAAGGTTTAAGAAAGAGACGCATAAGAAATGCATTAACTACTTTGTTTCATACTGAATTTGCTGCGAACAACAGTCACATTATCTCCTGTTTCAAATCTTAGCTTTCATGTTTCTAATTTATAAAAGTTGCCTTTTGAATGCATTTGGCTTAGGTGTATGCAAGCAAGAAGAAGGGGCTAGAATGACATCCTGTGTAGGATGGTGCTAATGTGTGAGGAATAAAACTACACTAACCTGTCTTCCACAGCCAGCTGTTGACCTATCAGGCCAATATCCCACACTTAACTATCCTGCAGCCATGATTCAGAAACAGGAAGTAAGCCTTGGCAGAGCCAGGACAGATGTTTTGCCATGAACTCGATGAAATACAGACATGTTTATGCCCCAAACGCACTCAGGTCTGAATGATGAATCCTCTCCTCAGCTGGCCTTCCTAGTACTTTTCCTAATATTGTCCAGACACTAGTATTTTGTGCCAAATCAGCAAAACATTAATTTAGCTTCCACTCTACAGCAATCTCATTACAGCAGATTTAATAAAAATTTAAATAATAAAAGTACTGCTAACTACCACTGATATGCCTTCTCGTATACATAAAGGTTTTTTTTTTCCATGTTTTAGTACCTCAGATATGACTCTGTAAATAATTCTTGCTACTGAGTAGACAGAGCACAGATTTATGCCACTTTGCAGGGAAGAAGCTATCTTATGCACAGCTGGACAAGTGTTATAAAAGCAAATTGTATGACCACAAGACAAAATATCTTCTTTAGCCTATGATGAAGAAAGATATTATTTTTGTAGGACTCTATTTTCTGCCTGCAAAGAAGACTCAAGTAGAAGCTGTACTTCTGGAAACCATTTTAACCAATAGCTCAGCTGAATATTATTGGAGCAATCAACAAACCATGTAATTTCCCACAATAAGAGCTGGCTGTTTTCTGAACTGTAGATATTCATGACGTGTTCATGAATCTTTGAAAAATAGATCTCTGCTGAGGCAAATGAAGTTATGTCAAAATAACCATAGCATATGGTAAAGTTTCAGTATTTCTAGATTAATTTCCTTTTTTTATTTGTTCTGTGAGAAGAAATTATAGTTTGAACAGCTGTGGTAAAATACTGGGAAATAATTTTTGATGGAATATTGATAGCGATCTTGCAGGGCATATCAGTTGGGTGCTGCATATGAGTTAAATAAAAATAATAGCTGGACTGAAAATTGCGTTGGACCACAGTTCAGTTTGTCTTTGAAGCAATCTATGTATTGCTTATTTGATTTCTACCAAATCATTTAGTTGGTACAGTTACAGAATATGCATGTTTCTGACAACATATAAACAAAAAATAATAATGAGTTTTTTCTACATTTACAAGGATATTGAGCTTTAGATTCTGTGTGATGAAACTTCTCATGTCTTATCTTTGCAGTTACAAGCTTTCTACATGAAATGTTCCTATTTTCTTCATTTCCAGAGCAGAGTTAACTGCTGGACATTGCCTGCAGTCGGTTTGTTTTGTTGATTTTCTTTCAGTTCTGCACTGTTTGTTCTAAGACCCATTGCCCTAAAGCTTCTTAACTTTCATCCCTTGAGCAAGATAGAAGTGGCCTTCCCATTCTTAGTGTACGGGTATTCAGACACCACTGACCAGATCAGGTGTGGTAGCATTAGATGCTGAGGAAATCAACATGACTTCCACAGTTGCCAACATGACATCAACAGGAGTTTCAGCAGTCCCATAAACTTTTACAGTCAGATTTCTTGTGTGAGGTTCTTAAAATCTTTCTGTTTACAATGTCAGTGGAGGCTTTTCTTTTTGATGAATAGGGTGTAAAAATGCTTTCCACATGAGAGTATGCACTGTTACAATAGGCAGTCAAAAGATGCCTTTCTTATGCCATTATTTCAACACTGAAATACTTAGCCAAGCTCCACCCATGGTACATGGTATGTGTCTTCCCAGTCTCAAGTTTGGCAGTAATTCATCCTGTGCAGACAATGCACCCTTCTGGTCGTGGAGAGGATTTTTAAGTGAAGAACATTTCCTACAACAATGTTTGGATAAGCCCATAAACTAAACCTGAGAAGCTTCTTGAGAGAGCAAATGTAACTTTGATTCAGCTGTACAAGTGTTTGTTATAATAATGAATGATTACCTAAATAAGCTGAACCTCACGAAGCTGTCTCCTGACTGTGTCTCAGAGATCAGTCCTGACAGATCCTCTCCCTGGATCTGAGGAGGTTCTTTTTCCTGTTACTCCCTGCCTCCAGAGTAACCTGTGTATGCTGTTGGAATGAGATTATATTCACCACAAAGTACTCTGCAGTGACAGTTTTGTTGACTGTGCAGTGGTCTAAGGGAGTCAAGGAAGCAAGGCAAGAGGCAGTAATGCTAAGTAGCATTTGCACTAGAAAGAGAAGACAAGGAAGCTTTTGGGCTTTGTTCATTCATATGCACAAAATCCAGTGGTAGGTGAATCCATTCACTGGAGTGGAAGCAACAATTTCTGTCTTGTGTTGCAAGTCCCAGTTTCTGAATGAACACTTGGAGACAGAACACTCAGAAGACATACAAAAAAATAAGTGTAGTTGTGCTTTCACTATACTGTAAAGAAAAAATGGAACTTGGCTTAAGGGACAATTTTTTGGTTGTTTTAATATGGTACCTTATTTCTTTAGTGACAGAGCTCTGCTTCTGTGAAACAGGCACTTATGTGCATTGCCTATGAACTTCTGTGTCTCTTCAGCCCTGCATAATTTCTAAACTCTGGAAGCTATAAAAATAAATCTGAGTTCAAGTTCTAAGCATGAAAGTATCATTAAGTAGATTCATGAAAAAAACTTCTACTGTTAGCCAATTTTATATAAACAAACGTATACCACAAGCATTTTTGCCTTGCTTTCCTAACAAACTATTAAAAGAACCCAAACTCCCAATTTCACTCGCTAAGAAAATGCTGACACCTTTTGGTCTGGTTTTTTTATCAGCTTTACATCTCTTAATGATTATTTTCCCCTCATCTTTCTAGCCGAAGAACAACTTCCGGGAGGCTAAGTTTATATCTAATTTAAAAACATCTCCAGATACTGTAATATCTTTTATGGCAAGCAATATCTTACTACACTAGCCTGTGACTGCTAGGCACCAAAGAAAGCATGGATATGTCCCTGCTGAGGTACCTGAGTTCTTGAGACTACATTTGAAAAATAGATTAATGCACAGTGCAAGAACTAGGAGCATCAGAGTGGTTGAATGAAAATCTAGACAAAAAGTCTTAAGAAATAACATTTTTGAAAGCTGTGGAATACTTCATTTATGGAAGACTTTTTTTCCTGTTAGTTATGGAGACAACATTGACTAAGCACCTGAACTGGAGTTATTGAAAGCATTGTAACTATTTACTGAATGAATAGTATTAGGGGATAATTAGCTACATGTTCAGGATGTAAATTAGGAGTTTTGGAAACCTGACTGTGAATTTCACAGCTGGATGTCATGTCCATGTAGATAAAACCTAAATGATATGAATATGTAAAGATATAAAGGAGAAGAAGCATGGATCAAACAATGGACTTGACATGAATGATTTCTGGTGTGTCTTTTTCCTCCATACTCCAGCAGCTCTGACATCCTGCTTTGCTTCCTACAGCAAGCTGACAAGAAACAGACATTTTCATTCTTCAAATGGCAGATGGAATGAGGCAATGAATATCTGCTGCCTTGACTTCCCTCTCACCGTTTTTGGCTTGGGCCTTCTCTATATTTTCACTGCATAGTTCACACTTTCTTGCAGAGCACTAGATTTTCTATTGACAAACTGAATGTCTATAGAAAATTATTCAGGTGTAGAGGTTCCAAACTAAGAATATTAGCTATTAACTATGAGCTCAATTATATAGTGCTAAAGTGAAAAAAACCCAAACCCAAGCCTAGAAAATTGCAATAAAAAGCCTCAAGCAATCAACCAAGAAAAAAAAAAACCCTCCTTAACGTGCTGGAACTAAGGGCTTAAGATCAAATCTAACAAATTTAAAATGGCATTGTATTTTAACAGGAGAAACCATGTTCTCTTTGTGTATGTATGTGTATCTAATCTGTCTGTGCTCAAACTTAGGACTCAAGATCATATGCAAACCAAAACACTTTGACTATACACACAACGTAGATTTTTATCTTGTGTTTTCCCTCTTTTGGTGAGCAAGTCCAACTAAATTTCCAGCCAAGGAAACTTTTTTGAGAAGAAGGTAAGCAGATTGATTCAAATTCAGGTTTTTTTTTTCAGAAAGACATAGGCTTGCCAGGACAGAGGGGACTGCTGTGTGCCATTGAATTTATCTCCATCCCATGCTGCCACCACTTTCTCCTCCCTCCTGCACCTCCTGCCTGCAGGTGACCACAGGCAGCCACGCCGCAAGAAGAGGAGCACCTCGTGCCTCTCACTGCCAAGGCACAAGAGACAACAGAGGCAGCAGATAACAAAGACAAGAGCTTCTCCTGCCTTCTGCGAGCAGGCAACAGCAGCAGGGACAGAGTGAGGCAGCTGCCCTGCACTGCCTCTGCTGCTCCCAGCCCCTTGCCAAGCTGGCTGGATGTCCATACCCTTAGCAGGCAGCAGGCAAGAGGGGCAGCAGTCCTGGCAGCACCACAGACTGAGGAGGAGACCTTGTCCAAAGGGGAGGAAGATTGGCAAGTCTACAGCTCTCAACACCACATTCAAGGAGAACACACCAGAGAAAAAATCTGGAGTACTGGAGAAGAGATACACGCTGGCCCCTCACATGACAGGCATGGGCAGAATGCTGGAACATTCAATCATGCACAGCCACAGTCCATGGCCCAGCACTACACATCAGAACCCACTACAGTGGGGGAAAGACCCTGACTTTGGCTGGTTTTGTTCCCTGGACGCAGCCTGCTGCACACAGAACAGTGGACCTGGCTCCAAGCACAGATGTGGCAATGGCAGCAGCATCCACAGCAGCAAGGGCAGAGAGAGGGGCAGCTGCCCTGCACTGCCCCTGCTGTGCCCAGCCCCTCCCCAGGCCCGCTGGACACTGTGCACTCAGCAGGCAGTGGGCAGTCCTGGCAGCACTGGCCACCAAAGCAGGGGCCTTGGCCAGGAGGGACAAACAGGGGGAAGATAACAGAGGCCAGTGGCACTCACAAAGGGAAGAAAGCAGTGAGCAACCACTGTCCCCTGAGCCGTTGTAGAACTGGAAACACATCAACATCCACATTACCTGGGTCAAGCCTTTGTACCTGCAGGGAGGTGACTGGCCCACTATATTTGTGTTGGTGTCACACCCCAAGCTGCACCCAGGACACGAGGTGGGTGGCACCTGTCCCTAGAAGCAGAAGTAGACGTGGCACTAATGGGGCATGATTTAGTGATGGACTTGATAGTGTTAGGTTAATCTTTGGACTTGATTATCTTAGAGCTCTTTTGCAACCTTAATGATTCTGCGATTCCATATTGGCTGATTAGGGAGAGAACAGGCATGTAGCATAAAATTTCAGCTAGAAGAAAAAGGACAAAACTACTGAAAATTAAAAAGCAAATGGCATATTAGAAAGAACAGAAGCAACTCAAGAAAATACTCATCAGTTCCAGACTTACATATTTTGTTATTATTTCCCATTCACAAAGATATATAAAAAATATTTTCCACTTAGTAATCCCATATATTTGTTATGAGTAAAGAACCAAGGAGAAACTGCAATATTTAAAACCAGACTCAAGCTGCAGTTTCTTTCAAATCATATTTGTGATTAATTTGTGGATTCTTACACATGAATTTGTAACTGTTTGGTGTCTCATAAATCCCTTTTATTACGCTTTATGTATGGCTACTAGTGGGAAGAAAGATATTGGCTTAAGTGGAATCTGATGAAAAGTGGAGTGACTTCTTACATTCATATTGCTGTTCTTCAGTATGAAAGTTATAGATGATTGTAAACTCGAGGATGATAGGGGAAACATAGGTCAAAATCAAAACAATAGTACATTTCTGCATCTGCATAATAGAAACCAACTTTGACCCTGTTAGGCTGTATATAGAAAAAGAAGTGTTTCTTTTGAAATATGAACCATATGTTTTTAGTCCACTACATATCCACCCTACGTTTGTGAAGAAGCCAGAAAGAACCACTGCACTAAATCATGCAAGGTAGAGGGAAGAACTAAGAGGGAGTTCATTCAGAAAAACAGCTAAGCACAGTTTTAAAAATTATAGCTCATTTAGTAAAATTTTTACCATTTACTGTCTTTGTTCACCATCACAATAGTGACTACCTTGTTTGTGATGATTCTTGTTCAGCTGGAGCTGGCTCTTTAATGCAGAGTAAGCCTGTGAAGCCCGGGTATTATCCTGTTTTCTTTCTGTTAACTTCATTTATTTGAAGTCCCTTGACCTCAAAATGAACATGTCTGACTATACACCAGACATATGAATAAAAATCTGTAGGAACTGTAATGAAAGAGAGATCACATTGCTGCCAGGATTTCTTCAAGTTATTCAGAAATAAAATCACAGAGGTTCATTATTTGTGAATACGCGATGTAATGATTAAATTAGAGATCTCCTGGGATCCTTAGTTTGAGATGTTTCCCATGGACACATCTCAAACATCCTCAAGACTAACTTTTGCCCATGGAACCATTCTGCATTTTATTTTCAACATGCAAATGAAAAGCAAGATCCTGAATGAGTAGAAAGTCAGCTACTGCTTTTATACATCTTACAATTTTGCATCGCTCTGGTCCTCTTGGAAACCTCTGCATATTGCTACATAAATTTCAAAAACAATGGGAATAATTTCACATTCTACTTATCATCTTGTCTTCATATATGTCAGGATGTTTCTAGCTGAATATTTCAGATAGGCTTTCTTATCTTAGTTTTTAACTTATATCTTCTATTACATTACAAAACACAAAAATTATGAATTATGTGTAAGGACTAATTAAAAAAAAACACATATATATTCAGCATTATCTTTATTTTGTCTCAAACATCAGAAACTAAGTGAAATTGAGGAGATGCCAACATAACTCAGGCAGTCTCATATTGAAAATGTTGGGTTGGGATGTCCTTGGGGTCTCATGCAGAAATATTAGCTTGTATTCAGCAGTGGTATAGCTATTTTATATAGTGTTCCAACTGAGCTAATCATCCCAGGAGGAATGCCATAATGATGTGACAAAAATATTTATGATTCTGGAGTTAGCACAGGCATCTCTTCATCATGCTGCTTTGTTACATGTAGACATAACCTTCGAAGCTCATGATATGCAGGAAGTCAGATTAGATAGGTGACCTGGAGGCCAGCTTGGGCCCTCAGTTCTATTAATCTATCTACGTATCAGAACAAACCATAAACATATTAGAGGAAGCAGTAAAATAGCTCCATTAAACACCACATTAAGGGAACAAATTTCCACACAAGCCCAGGAAAAAAAAAAAAGAAATTAAAAAAGGCAAGACATTCAAAGTTTTGTGTTTAGATAAGGTCAGAAGAAAAGGAAAAAGAATTCACAATAACATGTCAGTTTCTTCCATGGTTTATAGAAATAATGAGTCAATTAAACTGAGGAAAATGCTGCTGTGACGAAAGGGAAAGCAAACCCAGAATTTTTGCAGAACAATTGCACTTTCCTAGGTTTTGTTGCGGCATGTGTTTTATTCTACTGTATTCCACTTGATATCTAATCACCCTGATATTTGAACACCTTCCAATAATGCATTAAGCAACATAAGTAACATCTGCCACATGTTCATTCTCACATCTCCTCAGTGGCAGATGCACAAAAAATGCTGTGCCTAGAGTTCATTTCAGTAATAGATTCACGTTGTTGCATGTTTATGCTATAGGCAAAAATAAGTGCTGAACAAATTACTTTAGAGCAGAAGGTATTAAGCTAGATCTTAATTCGTGGGTAAAGCATTGTAAGATATTAGATCAGCCCCTGAAAATGTCTGTTGCTTCACAGACAGTCTTTAGGCTTTTTCTAGCAAGTGCCATTGCCTCAGGAACAGGAATTTATTAAAGGAAGGCCAGAACTTTAGGTGATAATGCTAATATACTGGTTTGGGGTTATTGAACTCTTTCAAACTTGATGAGTTGTTATCTTTACTGTGGAGAATGGGATGAAGGTTTGAGCAGTTTACAGTAGCCAGCATTACTAAAAGGAGAATCTGAAATGTTTTATACCACTTAGTGTTTCCTAGGCACTTAATGCTTCATGTTGAAGTGAAAAGTGGTGAGAGTTTAAATAACTCAGGCTAAATCATCATCTGCCAGTATGTGACAGAATTTAGACAGTGACACTCTAGAAAGCACAGATTGGGAATAATATATTGTGTAACAGTTTTTCATCAATAAGGAATATAGGAGTAGTCCCAAACCCTGGATTTAATTTACCAGTTTTGGGTACAAATACCTTCAGCCAAATAAGAATTTAAATTTTACAAAGTCTTTTCTTTGTCAGAGCATTGGTCAAGACCAGCAGTCATTCATCTGGTAACACATCTAAATCACTATGCCAGGAGCCAGCTTCAATAAATATTCATCTCCCTGTTTAAAGTCCTGTTCAGATATTGAATATTACTACTTTTACTTTCTTTTTAGAATAATTTTGTGCAAGCAGGCAAGAATATTATATTTGTTTTTAGAGCTTACTGCTCTGAACTGTATTTTTGTCTACTTTTTTCTTCTTCTTTTTCCTTTTTTCTTTTTATTTTTTTTTATTGTGCAGACAGAAGAACTTGTGCTAATTATAGTTTCTGCTTAGTGTGGATAAGCAGTTCTTTGAAGCCACCTAAGTAGGCAGACAGGCAGTCTTCAAGAACCTGGTTAAATTAAACTATATGCTTCTCTAAAATTAGGAATAGAACAATTCCCAGCACAGCTTTTCTCTTGCTCTTCAAAAATAAATAGTTCTTTGTTTAGCTGTGACTGAGGTATTTTTGTTTTTCTTTTTCC
>WBND01000411.1:339660-353710 GCA_013398595.1 Tychaedon coryphoeus
GGTCTAGAAATGGCACTAATGTCCAAATTTTTATAGAATATTGTGGCAAGAATTCCTGTTTCTATTGCACATTTTTCTCTTTAATTACCAATATTGTCATCTATGACAGTACAAGACCTGTCCAAATCAGTTCTTTTTACATCAGATTCTCATTCTTTGTAGATATAAATTGACTTCATGTATGTTGTCTTGCATTAGTATGTAGTTAGAAACAATTCAAATATCTGTTTCATTTAAAATCAGTTTTCCAAATAATTATAAATCAGATTCACTCAGTTCTTCTGCCCGGAAACTGAATTATTCCAAACCACTATGCTATTTTGAAAATTCTGGGCAACAAAAATTTTTGCCTTTCATCTCAGGTTTTGCACCAAAATACTTAGGTTAGATGGAAAAAAAATGTTATACATAAAACCTTTTAGAATATCTGAATGAAGAACAGAAACCAGACCTAAAGTTCAGTGGGGCCATTTTTACCCCCATTATTTCATGTCTTTGACCTTATTTTGAGTGGGAATCCCAACAAATGGAAGAATCCCTCATCTGCCAGCAGCTCATCTCTGGTATCTCACCTTTCCTAATACGTTATTAGGTAGGGAAGAATGCTTTTAAATGTGGGAGGAGGGAGAGAAACAAAAAGGCCCAGGCTTGCTCCCTCATAAATCCAGGAGTCAAATCATGTTTTTATCCATCCATTTCAAATTCATTCTCCAGTCTTTGGACAAGCAAAGACTTTGCTCATTTAAAAACAGGGCAATTGGTTCTAATTGAACTTTTTTGTCTTACCTCCTTACACTTTTGTTGCTAATATCTCTTTGGACCACCCAACATAACTCAGCTATCTTTCCCTGGCATTCATGCACTCAGAATCCTTGCAAATGTTGTCCCTATTAGTCATTGCTTGGCCCAGCTACAACTGGCATAGTGAGATTTTTGGAGTATATTTTTAATTTGCAGTCAGTTCCTTTTGACTCTTGGACGTAAGACCAAAGACAGGATATCATACACTAAATCAGTGTAATAATTAGCTTGATATATGCTTCTTAATTAATATAATTGTGATTGGCAAAGAACTCTTATGTTTTCATGACTCAGGGGTTAATGATATATATAAATTATGCTGACACTGTCCCATTAGTTGGAGGCCCAAAGCCATCCCTGTGAAGGGCATATATAGCAGAGCTATAATTCTTCCTATGGTCTTGCTCTATGGTTGGAGTTCTAGGATCTCAGTTACTTGCAAGAGCCTGGGTGGCCCAAAGTCACCATTTGGGTGGCCCATGGAGCAGAATTTCACTGTTCTGAGTAGTCATGGTGTGTTTAGACTGACAATGTAAATGAATACAAAAGTCCATCACCCCCTAGGTGGGAGCAAGGCACAGAAGATTGGGATAGCATACAACAGAAGGCGCACTGCTCCTCCAGGATTTAAAAACTTCCAATTTAGTACATTGTCTACTTTTAATCCTGAACGCAGATGGCGTCAGAAATAGTTGTGCTTAAATTAGAACCAAGACAAGATGTACAAGCTGAGTTAAGGCTCCTGCAGCTATCCTCCATTCAGGGCTGCGGACAGACTGAACTAAATGCATGTGGTTCTATTTCTGCCTCTGCCCTTTGCTAGCTGAAACCCATATGTGAATCACAGTGTGCTTGAGATGTTCTGCTAGTATATATCATTGTTCAAAGTGCCATGTGTGCTCTACTTTTAAATCTCTATGCTCCTTAAGAGATAGTCAATTTAAAAGTCGAGAGAGATAAGATCCTCCTAAATGTGATCTGCTCATGTATTTCCAGATGGACTGGCAGATATGTTAAGCATTTTGATGAGGCCTGAAGTCTAGCACTGGCTACTAGAAGCCAAGTGGATGCTTTGCAAGTTATCAGTGAAATTTGGATCAGATCCTTCGAGAAATGTACTGTGCTGGTTCCGGGTGGTACTAAAGAACATAGATGTGTTTCTGGAAGGATCAAGTAATGAGAAATCAGAACTGGCATTTGTGCACAATGGAAATAAGAAGATCACACAGATAGCAAGAAGATTTTCTTCCTAAATAAGTGCTATAATCTGAATACATATGGAAATATCTGACTTAACCTAAACTTGAAAAAAGCAGAACTCCCTCATGTTGTGAAAAGCAAAATATTTCTGACCATTTTTATAGTTTTCAATTGCTATTGAAAGCAGGAGTATACTCTATAAGTATACTTATAAATATACTCAATTCCTTCCTTCGTGTCCTACATATTTAGAATTTTCCAGGTAATGTGGCTTCCCTTGATTTACGAAATTCAAGGCTCCACAGACAATCTCTTTGCTTGGAGAGGAGCATTTGGTTCCCTTGTTAAAACACATATCTCCAGAGGACAAAAATCAGTGAAAAATTAAAACTGACAACCTCATGTATCCATCAGGAACTTTTCCTCTGAGGTTACTACAGAGCAAACCAAACTGTATGCTCGATTTTTAAAATTGTTTTTATTGTACTGTTTTTCAAAAGCTGTGAATTTTCAGCATAATTGTGTGTGGTATAGTTCTCATTGCAGCAACCCAAAAGATCTGTTAAAAAAAAAAGAAAAGAAAGCCAACTAGGCAATGTACTTAAAATTGGGTTCCTATGACTGTGTGGGGTCTTTGAAGTGTTTTTAAAGTGCCAAAATGGCAACATAACTGTTTCTATGACTGTATATAGGCATTGGCTCCAATTCACAAATCACAAATTCCACCCAATTTTCTGTGCCTGGTGTTTTCAATTGGCAGGACACTTCCTGCAGCCTAGAGCCAATTAACAGGAAATATTATGGCTTGGATGGATTTAACATGCCTAAATCTGGCATTTACTTTCGCTGAAATTCCTGACAGATCACCTGCCTTTTGGTCTCAGGTGTGAACCAGAAAACCATTCAATTCAGTCCCTACCGCTCCTGTCTTCTAGCTCCTCTCCCTCTTTTAGCATATAATTTACTTGCTTCAGTGGAAGAAAAGCAAGCTGGAGGGCAGTGATTGATATAGCAGCACATATAAATGGTGGTCAAGAACATAATAATAACTTTGCTGCTGTTATCAAGAGACTGAGCCAATTAAATGCCATATTTTAATATAAACTTTTGCCAGGACTATATTTGCTTTATTGAAGTTTCCAACAAGCCTTTAATGTTGCTACAACAGGATATTACTTTTTCTTCAGATAAATTATAAATGTTCTTCTAAAAAAGGAGTAAAAAACGTGCTATAATGTTATGTATTAAACAATTTCTGAATACTTCCAAGCACTGTAAGTTAATCTTAGCATAGTAGGGGCACAGGTTTGCTATGGTGTAAGATGTGAAATGTTTACATAAATGACAGTTAAAAGAATTTCTAGGCTCAGTTCAAGAGTTTACACTTTCAAAGTCATTCCACTAGGGCATTCATCATGATCACACAATTGTCTGAGTTCTTTAATTCTTTCACCCCTCTGAAATTGTGTATTTAAAAACCTATCACAGGATTCCTAAACAGACGAGGTCAGCTAGGTGTTGTAATCACATCTCTTCACTAAAGCCATATGTAATCAGCTGATCTTTGGCTCCAAACAGTTGTAAACTACCAACTCATATGGGTATTACTGGGAAGAGACCTTGGAAAGGTTTGTGAGAAGGCAAATGTCTGTAATATCTACTATCTGTGTAATAAACAGAGTTATGTCTATCACTGGCACTCAAGCAAATAAGTGCTGGTGCTTTTGCAGTACCTAAATGCCTTTTTTCTGTGGTGGTCAGGACTGTTAGCCCAGACACTGCTCAAGGGGCTGGGATACCCTTGGCCCTGATGCCTGGACATGGATGCTGCAAGAGCAGGAGTAATTCCTTCTCTCTTGCAGCATAAAATGCATTGGGCTTGAGAGGCTAGGCTTTGGTAGCAAAGGTGCTGCAGGGGTGGCTTCTGTGAGAAGACGCTGAAAGCTGCCTCCATATCTGACAGAGCCAACTCCAAGACAGACATGCTGCTGGCCAAACAACCAAGTGATGATGCTGCCACACCTCTGACATAACACACTCAAGAAAGGTTGGAAACTGCTGCACAGGAGCAGCTGTGAGAAAGAAGTGAGAGCATGTGAGAGAAAAAGTCCTGCAGACACCAGGATCAGTGAAGAAGGAGCAGAGGAGGCGTTTTAGAGTTTCTCCTGATCCCATCGTGATGATGATGCTGAGACAGACTGTCCCTTCAACTCCAAGGACAGCCCAAGGTCTGTATGTGTTGTTAAAATCCGAGGGAAAAAAAATCACGGAATGGCTTCACTTTTTCTTCCTCCTGATTTGCCAGGTGATCATCTTCAGCAAATATACTCCCAATCTTTTCCTTAGACCTCCTTTACTATTAATGTACATTAAAAAGACCTTGTTGTCTAACACAACACTGGCCAGTCTCAACTCTGAATTGAGGTTTGGCCTTTCATATCTTCTCTCTGAATATTTGAACCACAGCTCATTAACTTTCCTTCAAAAATTCAAAAATTTCCTTCCTAACCTCACTTCCATATATGTAATCTCCTTTCCCTCTTGAGTTTCAACCTGAGTTCTGTGTTCAACCTGACATTGGACACAGTGGAATTGCCTGATCCAGTCCTTTTAAAATGTGCTTAAGAACTGACTGGCGCTCATGGAACCATAAGCCCTCAGAGACAGATTCCATTGGCACATTGCTAAGTAGCTCCCAGAGTAGCTTGAAGCTTGTTCTCTTGAAATCCAAGGTAACCACTCTAATTACCTCTTTTCCTCATACACTGAAAAGCTCAAAATCAACCATTTTGTCACCATTATGGCCAAGACAGCCACTTATCACTGCAGCCCCCAGAAGTCCTTCTTTTATTCAGAAATATCAAGTTTAGGAAGGCAACATTCCTACTTGGGTCTCTGAGTACCTGGGACATAAACTTCAGGAATTTACAAGACTACTCACGGAAGTATGGTATTTGCAGTAGATCTCTGTGAAGTTGAAATCTCTATTAAGAGCTCCTGATTAGAAATTTATCATAATTCTGAAGAACACATCAAAAGATGAGAGGATGTCTACTCCTTCCCAAGTATGGGATCACAGAATCACAAAACGTGTACCTGAAGGAGGAAGCGGTGAACAAAGTCAGAGAACTGCCCAGGAGCGTTCAGCAGGGCCTGTGGCCCTGGAACAGTCTCTGTGTGGGACCCCAGTACCTAGGGCAGTGGGGAGGGCAGCACGGGAAGGGGTGGCCTCAGCTCAGCACCCAGAGCTGCTCATCTCCCCAAAGCCGAGACTCAAGCCCAAGCCTGGGGTCTGAGTGTACCCACAGAGCCCTGAGCACAGCGGGAGGATGGAGGCAGCTACGGCACATGGTGCCCCTTCTGTCTGAGTGTGCTCTGTGGCTGCCCCAGGTCTGCAGGCCTTGGGCAGCTGTGGTGGAGCCATGCCATGCTTCAAGCCCCATCCAGGAGCTCCTGCCACACTGCTGCTCACTCACTGCTTGGAGCGGGAGAGGATTGAATGGTTAAAGGTGAGAAAACCTGTGGCATTTTAAGAAGGAATACAGAAGTCTCACATGCAAAGCTGGCCCCACACCCCCTTCCACAGGCCACCCCACTTCCATCACTGCCACGGCTGCTGGAGCGGGCTCCTCTTTCTCTGCTCTGCCTTGTCCCACCTCTCACTGAGGATGACAACCAGCCCAAGGGGACAAAGCTCCTGCTTTGCAGGACTCTGGCTGCCCTCACACAGCCATGCCTTGTGCTGGGGTTGGGGTTTAAGCACAGGCTTGTCAGCTCCTGGGATCATAGGCTAGTTGCCTGAGTAGAAGAGCCTGGTGGGGGGAAGAAGTGTCTGTGGTGGGAAACCCCCAGAGATGACGGAACACTTAATGCTGTTGGGGACCTGTGGAGATATTCTGATCCAAATTCATTGCAGAATCAGGACTACCCAGCCACTTTCCCATGACTACCCTTGCCCAGACACTTGCCCATGACTGTGTCCCAACATTTTTTTAAGTTCTTCAAGCTTGGTGACTCCACAACTTCTTAGCAGCCTATGGCAATGCTCAGTCACTCTCTCATTAACAAATCTTTCCTCTTATTCATTTGGAATCTCCTGTTTCAGTATTTGCCCTCTACCTTCTGCCCTTACCCAGTGGATGCCTCTGGAAAGAGTTTGGCTCCATCATCTCTACATCCTTCCTTCAGATATTTGTAAATCATGATGTAATCTGCACTGGGCTTCCTTTCCTATAGACTGAACAACCACAGCTCTCTCAGACTTTTCTTTTAGGGAAGGTTCTTCAGTCCCTTAATCATCATTGAGGCTCTTTGCTGGATTTCACCTTCTGTGTATCTCCATCTCTCTGGGAAATCCAGCTCTGGACTCAGCACTCTTGAGGTCACCACATCAGTGGTCAGCAGTGGGGAAGGATCACTTCTCTTGGTGTGCTAGCAACACCTTTCCCAAAGCATGCCACTGGCCACCTTTGCTACAAAGGAGCAGTGCCTCTTTCCAACTGGGCGCACAAAGGACAAAAGTCATGGAAAACCTGGATTCATGGAGAGTCAAACTGCTTTAAACCCCACATAACAACTTGCAGCTCTTCAAGTCATCCCCCTGTATAAAGACACTACTTTTATGACTGCCTGAAACATCCAGCCACTAGAAATGAACCCTGATTTCAGTGTGTGTGCACTTTTTTCCCAGGTTCTGTTGGATTTGCATTATCTCTAGTAGGAGGGGATTCCTTCTAGCAGAAAAACCAAGAAGTTGCAACTGCTGAAATGACTTAATCTTAAAGTGCAGCAGGGCAGCAGCATGCTTTGAATTTCCCGGCTTCTTGTGTAGTCACAGGGTTCACAAATACAAACTCTATTCCTGGAAAAATAAAAATAAAATTATATATATCTGAAGTGTTGCTTGGCTATATTTTACTAAGGATAAAATAAATGTAAATAATTTAGGAATCAAAACAAGAGTCTCAGATGGGCTTGAGACACCTATTGCTGCATTTTCAAAGGTAGTTTAAGTCGGGGTCTAAAAGTATTACCAAGCTAGTAGCTGTCTTTGGATATTAATTGTAACTAAAATCCATGACTGCAGTAATCTGTCTTTCTGGCTTTCCAAGCAAATGCCTTGGATTTGCTAGGCAACCATTAACAAACCCTACCAGGTGCAAAAGGGTGTAACTCCATGCTCCTCTGGTCAAAGTCATCTCACCTTGGTAGCTGTGGGGGAGAGGAATAGTCACACAAGCTGTGTTCACCCAGCCTGACAGTTTATGTGTATTTTTCACTTTGACAGGGGCCTGGGAATCGTGGCACTAGGAATTGATAGACACCCATTTCTCCTGACTGCTGCAGAGATGGAGATCTGCATTGCAAGAGGCCTTGGTTTTAGTACCCTCTAGTTCAGGGAACAGTTCAGAACACCTGCATTCATTTGTGAGTAGATTTCCACAGCAGTGAGGTGTGTACACTGAAGCTGGTGATTATCATTTTTGAAAAACACAGTTTGGTGTAATCTGGACAATTTTTCCCACAAGCTTTTCCTCATCTCCTGGCATAGGCACAGCTGCTCATCTGTCACCATTTTCCTCAGTGACAGCCATCTCTCTGAGGAAGGGAATGATCACACAAAGATAAAAAAAGGAAGAAAAGAAAAACAGAATGATTAAAATAACATTACATTGACCCCGTGATTTCAATGGGGTGGGTCCACCTGCACAGAGATGTTTGCAGCAGTGGAGCCAAAAATGTGACAAAACCAAGTTTTTCCTTTCTTTCAAGTCTGCAGTTGATTACAGAAACAAAAATGGTACCAGAAAGCTGGAAGCAAATTTTAAGGGCCATAATCAAAACCAAAAGATGAACTGAGAAATATTTTAACCTGTCAGAATTTTTGTGCAAAGGTTATGTGTTTCCTCTGCAAGATGTGATAATATTTTTCCCTCTTAGCAGAGGATATTGCAAATATTGGTGTGAGTGCAGTCAGGAGATTAGGCAAAAGGCAGTCTTGGACACAAGAACCTGGACAGTCAGGTAGTGAAGTAATTGTTTTTAATATTTAATTTTTATTGGTAAGATCATAATTACAGACAGGCCTTCTAAATTCTTACTTTTTACCTTTTTTTTTTTTTTTTTTTTTTTTTTTTTTTTTATTTTTTTTTTTTTTTTTTTTTTTTTTTTTTTTTTTTTTTCTGCTGGAACGCGCTCCTAGCTCCGCCCTGTTCCAGTTCCTCCCTGCTCTGCTTCATTTATATCTTGGGTTGTTTTTGTTTTTTTTTTTTTTTTTGTTTTTGTTTTTGTTTAGAATCCTTTTATTAAGCAAGAGTACTGTGGTTTGCTATTTCAAGTTATTTAAAGACTGTCAAAGACACAAAGATTTTTTATAAAATCAGGTTTGCATTGCTTTAAAGGAGAAAGAGTACCTAATTTTTAAAATCCTACAAGGTTTGTATTTATATTCTTCAATAAAAGTTTTGACATATTGACCTTTAGTTTGCAAATTAAGTTCCTAATCTCAGATGGATAGAACCTATTTAGTCCAACTTCTAGTGATTTTTTCATTAAGGAAAAACCCAGCTGATAAAAGTTTTCTACATCTTTTATTACCACTCTATGTTGAAACACCCTATAAACAAATTTGTATATTGAAAATTAGTTCAACGTATTTTGAGATACCTTTTTTCTATACAATTATAGAATAAATTTTTCAGATCAAGATCATAAGATCAAAAAATACTGGGGAGACTATAACTACAAAGGTTATTTTAGCAAAAAGTTACAACTGCGTTGAGCTCTCTGGTGTTAAATGAATTACTTATTAAGTAATCCTAAATATTTTTTTTCATTGGAAGATATGACAGTAGAACTACTCAATGAAATTTCAATGTAATGAAATAATGACAGGCAATAAATAGATCAATATAACCAAAAAAGGACTGAAACTACCAATCTTTAGTTATTATAGCCTGTCTGATATATTTTTAATGATCCTAGATACCTGCTATAATAACTTAAAGGCATTCAATCTAGTTTTGGAACAAAATGTTGCTCTTCTTAGTGCTCTTTAAGGAATGAAAAGATTTTTTACTATGAGCTTAGTGTCCTGGGTGATAACAACTAGTCATAACATCAACCCAGGACACTTAGTATATTCATTTACCTTATTTTTCTTCTTCTAATACATGAATACAATCGCTAATTGTGTTGTAAATTTTTTCAACATTTTCATATTAACTGCTTCAATTCTGATTTCATCTTTGGGTGCCCTGCCCTAAAACAGTAATTGATATTAAGTCTGGACAAATAAAAACATCTCTTTAGGCTCCATTAATGCCTTGAATTAAATACAGTAAAACAAGTTCTATATTGGTTTAGTGCCTGCATAACCAAGCTACTCCATGAGGATTTTCCAGGTTCTAATTCCTGACTTCTTTTAAGCTACGTAGGATAATGTTGGTTTATCAAAACTGTAATTCAAAATTCTATCTAAAATATAGATTAAGATTTGCTCATATAAGCAAATTATTGCAAAATATCTAGTTTTAAAATATGTCATTATTTCAATTAATCAGTTGATGTGTGGTTACTGTGCAGAATAATTTTAAATAAGTTGTTATTTATTTCTTACATAGAGCTTCTAATGGACATTTTTGCTCATCCTGATATTATCTAATCACATAAGTTTAATATGTGTAAATTTGTAGATATGAGGATGCAGTGTTTACTATTTTCAAGATTGTGGGGTTTTGATATTATATACTGGAGTTTTCTATAATCCAGTATCAAATTGAAAAATCTTATAAACTTCTTTAATTTTTAGGCTGAGTGTGAAATCCACCCATATCATAACTAGATATACTGCATCTGTAAGTCTGAAAATATCTCACTTTCCTATATTGTCCAGTTTTTGTACAATTTATTTCCAGATTCTGCTTTTTTTCCCAGATTTTGCCTGATCCTTTTACTTCATGACCTGAATATTTTACATCACAAATTTACAGCATACAAGTATCACCATATACCAAATGATTTGCTTCCCTAAAGTGATGGCTAGTGCTCAGCAACTGGATCTTTTCTTTGCTCATCTATATATACTTTGCATATCTTCAGTAATACAGCCACTCATAAAACTGGTACTTTTATTGAATGTATCTCTTTAAGTTTTTCTAGAATAGATTGTCCCAAGAAAATTTCTATGAACCCTCTGGAGCTGCCAGAGTTTTCAGCAACTGCAGATTTTGAGAGACACCACAACAGTAATAATTTGATGTAAATAGGGATACAGCATTTGCTGACTGGTGATCATTTGTCATGCTTCAGATAGAAGGAAAATGTTCCTTGGTTTTGCTTATTCCCTCTTGTTGTAGGAGCAGACTGGGAACAGGACACACCGGGCAGAGACACCAGGGGAAGAGAGCTGGGGAGTGTGAATGCAGATTCACTTCTTGAACCTCCGGGCGCTGCAGGCAGTGCAGGGGTGAGGACTCTGCCCTCCTGCTCTTCCACAGAACAGGGGGAGACAGCTGTCCTAAGCTGCAGGGCTTAGGCTAAGGGTCCCAAGATCTGCCCCAGGTCATGCAAATAACATGGCAAATCTCTGAGCCTATATAATGGGGGAAGGTCCAACTGTTCAGTGAAAATTGTGGGTGTGACCAGATTACCTCAGCAAACTGCAAGGGACCTCAGACACATGGACAAACACGGTGGAAAACAGACTTGAACCGTCAAGTGCATTCCCCTGCAGCTATACTTGCATGTCTGCAAGACATTTGGTCCAGACAAGTGACCAAGAACACCACTTCCACACCCCTACTGTACTCAGTCTCTTTTAAAATCCTGTGCCATTCTGGACACATTTATGCATTTACTATGTATTTTATGTATTATAGAGTTTGTGCTTGATTTGTAGGAGCTCTCTGTCCATACTCCCTGAGACCACCCTCTTCCTTCACACAACACTTTGGGGGCCTCCAGGGACAGATCTATCTATGTTCAGCCTCTGCTGACCAAAGCCTCCAGTCTAAACTTCTGACATGTTTGAGGCTTTGGCTCCATGGCTTATCTGTGTCAAAGAAAAAGATTTTGTCACAGCATCTGCTTTGCAGTAATTTACCTGTTTGAACTATTCCATGGGAACTGGAATAAGAGCCAATTCTCTTGTTTCTCAGGGTAGAAGCTGTAGGTAGCCGAACCATATGATCCAAAAGCAAACATGCTGTTCACCATTTCATATGGTGAAAACTACAGTAAATGAACTTAAAGGAATGTGAAACATATTAGAAGGAAAATCATGTTTCCAAAGCTACTGCTTCTTGGCATAATATAGGGGAAAGAGCTGTTTTACGGTCACTGGTTTGTACAAAAGAGGTCTTTGGGTACATCCACCCATCTTTGTATATTTCTCTTTTCTCCACAGGGCTTTTCCTAGAGGAAGATGTGATAGGCCTAAAGAATAGAGCAGGTTCCCTTACTGTGTTATGTGCATATGTGGGCTGAGGCAAGCGATAATGTGAATTCCTCAGTGTACACTGATTTCTCCTCTTCAGCAGAGCTGAGAGAAGTACAGCACCTTGTCATTCATCTGTGCCTGTAACATAACAGATCATCTAGTCTGAACAACTAGTATCAACACAAAATAACACCTTCAAATGTACAGTATTACTCAAGAGAGAATATATTATGTCAGTCATAGCACCTGTGCTTGGCACTGAAAAAACAGTATCAAGGTATAATAACTAAGATGCCAGATGTTGGCAAACATAAGGCTCTGTTCTTAAAGGATTTGAAAACTGAAATCCATTTCCTTTACTAGTCAGGATGGAGACAAGGGCTATGGATAAAGATTATACCAATTTTTATTTCCACACTGATAAACTTGCAGGGCTCTGTATGCCCTCCCCCTTTAAAAACTTCTTCTGCTGAGACCATAAGCATCTCAATTGTTCCCAATGGGAGATGAACATACTGATCTGGAGCAATTTATAGGTAGTCCATTAGAGAGATAATCTATTACAGAGAAGTTCTGCTATAGTTTTTCCCCTTTTTGTCTTTTTCTATTTTTTTCTTTTTTTTCTTTCTCTTTTTTTTTTTGCCAAAGTACTTTACACTAAGCTGAATAATGAAATACAAACCGAATTATTAACGAATCTAGTTAGCTGATTATCCAAAGTGGACTACAGCATGTTCAAATGCATGGGCTGAGGAAAAGCCATGCACAGTGTTTATGACAATGAAAAATGACTATGAATTGCCTAAGATAATCAAAATTACTATCAAAATAATAAATCAAAATGTCTGCATGCTTATAATTTCCTGCAAAGCAGCACCTTTCCCCCGCTACTTTGATTATATCAATAAAGATTGAAAAATGTTAGAGGACAGTAAAATTTTACAACAGAAATTTCACAATATTCTACAACATTTAGACCATTTCAATCCAATGAGACCAAATGGATTTCCTTTAATTTAAAATTACTTAATCTTACTTTTTTTTAAAAAGTAAGATATATCACAACTGTAAGATATAACTGCACTTTTCCAAGTTTTTTTCTAGAGACCAAGGTAGATCTAACCAGCAAAGTCTTCAAAATATAACGTGATTCAATCTGATGAAATGATCCTGTAAACCTGACTTAGTGGGAGTTTTCTTGGAAGATCAGACAAAGTCAGTAAACAGGAGATAAGGACAGAATCAATTTACAGTAAAGTAGCAGTTTTGTGATACTTCAATATGTATCTGACTGGTTCTCAATTTCATTTCACATATTGCACCAATGAACTACCCTCTGGCTATTTCCCTCACAGACCATAGAGTAAAAAAGTGGTATATATACCTCAAGGCTTCAGCTTCATACTCAGATTTTTCACAACCAAAACTGGGTGCAAAGAATGTCTCCCTGAATGGGGAGCACATGAAATAAACAAATTAGGAGAAATAAACTGGTCTAGAAGAAAAAATAAACAATTTATCCTATGATCCAATAATCAGAGCATCTAAACCCACAGAAATTGTAGTGGTACTTGTTTATCTGCCTGTTTATCTAATGTGTACAGTGAATCTTCAATTTGCTTATATAGCACATACAATATGTTTGAAGAAAGAGGCCTGCAAAGTATTTTGAGATGGCTGGATTCACATTTTACCAAGACTTAGTTAAAAAGTTAGGTCCCAAAAGGGTTTTAGATTCCAGAAACATTAAGAAAACTAAAAAATTTTTGAAGAACATTCAAAATGTTATTCTGAGACTCTGGAAAAATAAGAAATGTCTGGCAGATGTCTTTGCAAACTTTCCAGAACAATGTGCTGTCAACTCAAGGTAAATGATTATAATATTTTATCCAATTTTTAACAGTGGGAAAACCAAAATATGTCCCATAATGAGAAACAAGCTTACTTTGTTTATGATATTCTCCTTTAGCTCTGGTTTATCTTTAGGACAGTTAGGGTTTGCTTTATTTAGAATTTAAGATTTATAAGCAGTTAGTGAAATATGCTTACAAAATTATTATTGGTGAAGTATTTATATTGCGCATTCATTTCAAAATGATACTTTGTTTTTTCTTATCCTGTGAAATGAAACTAAATGTCAGAACCTTAAAATATTTCACTATGTTAATTTTTCTTCATTATATTGCTTCTAATTGCTTAATGAAAGTATGTGGAATTACACCAACAGGATGCTTTAACAGCTCGGACCCACATGTTCCTGAGGTTGTCCTTGTTTGATATCCAATAGTATGACAAAAACCTCATCAGCATCACAGAAGATAAGTGTCCTCTGCCTAATTAGGAGCTGAGGAGCCAAATACGCACTAATGTTTAATCATGGCTATAAGTCCTCCAGACTGAAATGTTTGCACCTATTTTTAATTAATAGACTGCGTAATTTATTTTTTTTTCCAAATGTAATGGACACCTAGTTATTACATTATTTTTCAGAGATTAACTTTACTACTGTGGAAAACAAACATGGACAGCCAGTTTCTTTCTTTCTTTTTCTTTCTTTCTTCCTTCCTTCCTTTCTTCCTTTCTTTCTTCCTTCCTTCCTTTCTTCCTTTC
>WBND01000411.1:355666-382510 GCA_013398595.1 Tychaedon coryphoeus
AAGAGAAACTGAATCTTATAAAACTGGAAAAATCATGCCATGGAAATTATTTGGATAGAGAGGATAGTGAGGGGGTAGAAGGAATGTTTTTGCTATGTTCCTGAAATGGAAGTTAATAATCCTAATAAGAGCAATGCTTTGTGCTCCTCATATGAGTATATTCTGGCAGAGGAGAAAAAAAAATTGGATTCAAAGACAATGGCAAGAGAAGAGAAGAGGAAAGGAATAGTGTGGGTCTAAATCAGCATGGGATGAATCAAAAGACAGCTCATTTAAGTGTCTGACTCTCTGAGCTCTGCCAGTGACTTACAGAAGGGAAACGGCCTTAACTATTTACAATGCCAAAAGGATATATGCAAAAATTTATGGGAAAAAAATGAATGAGTCCCTTCCTTCGGCTTCAGGCCTTCTCAGTTAGGAAGCTGGAGGGACTCATACTGTCCCACTTGAGACACATAGTTCAGCCAGCTATATTAAGCAGTCTCCCTGAGCTCCCTACTAGCCATGGGGAGACAGGTAGTTTTCTTTAAAGCCAAGACAACGCATTTCAGTTCAGTGCCCAGTTAACAGGAGTCTCAGGGACCAGTTGCCTAACTTGGCCACAGGTCCTGGTAGTAATATTTCTCTTCTGAATTTAAATGCAACAGATTTTATGTTACTGGATATACAAACAGCCATTTTTGAAGCTGAAATTGCAGATCTTCACTACTGGGGCCAAAGAGTCATACTAATGAGCTGAGTATGGCAACATAAAGGGAATCTGTTAGGCATAGTGACAAAACACACTACCAGCATCTCAGGGGCTAGCAACAACTAAAGGGTTTAGATTCTAAGGCACTCAAAGCTGTAGGAACTATTACTAATGTAAAGAAAATAATAGTAAGACTGAATAGGATGCACTGATGTAAGGCACAATTACACACTGAAAATGCATTAACACAACAACTGTGCCACTAGATCTTTCTCTGAGGGAGGTAAGTTTTACAAATTACTTCAGAACAGAATGTCACAAGAAGTATGATCTGAAAGATCAAGGTCTAGTAGCAGGTTACCTGCCAAATTGCCAAAATTTCAGACTAATGCAGGAGGACCGTAAGTTCTGTTTGTTTCCTAACAGATACCTACCTTCAGTTTGAGTAATCTAAATTAGCTGAAGCTGTGACTTCCAATCTTAGTCTACTTCCCAGTAAACTGAATTCATCTCAGCCTCCAACTTTTTCAAGGGATAGGTGGGGCCTTTGATTGGTGCCACGCCTTCAAAATCTTCTATAGAATATAATAAGGCAGGCCTAGCAGAAGCTGAGAACCAATATATTAAAAACTATAAAGTCTGGATTCTTTTTTTTGAATTGCTTTTTAATGGAGCTTTCATGGAGACCTGTGCCAGCAAAATTCCAATGCATGTGCCACATGCCATAATTACTTGTAATCTGCTTTGAAAGAACAGAGGATGATACATTTCCATTCTATTTTCAAGTGATCAAAACCTTGTGCCTGCGGCTTTGATCCATTTTGGCATGTCCTGCAACCATTTGGTATGTCCTGCAACTGCACAGGAGACAGCATGTATCTCCCCAGTAACAGCATGACAACTAACTCATTCCCAAGAAAAACATTAAGCTGGAAAGGAATACAAAAGAACCCTTAACATTTAAGATTGGAGCTGCAAAGAAATATTTCATAACCACAGACATGCTTGTTTAATGTACGGGGGAAATAATTTCTTGCAATGTGTGCCTGAAGATGGTAATAGAGGAGCATAAATCGCTACCACCTCCCCTTGCATGTAGTAACCACAGTGTACACTGCTTGAGCATGACCACAGCAGGGGAGACCGTGTTCTTTCCTTCCCCAGCATGCACTTCTGCATGAGGACACCTGTCTCAGGGAGTACAGGATTTATTAGCCCCTCAGTAGAATCTGCACTAGTAGCCTACACAAAATCAGCAACAGGCTGGCATAGACTGGCAAAGACTGGTTAGTGCAGCACACAGTATCTGGCTTTCATTTGGGCAATATAATAAATTTCACAGGTCAATTTTTCTTTCTCTCTCCGTTTTTATTTTTTTTTTCTTCTTTGTTATACCAATGTCCCTTTTCAAACTCATTTATGACCCATGAAGGGGTCTTTACAGCTCCCTTCCCTTTGCACCTCTCAACATGCTATATAGGAATAGGCATTTATGACAGAATGACAGAAGCCTGTCTCCCCTCTAAGGACTGGAAAAAACTCCACCATCACCACAGGCAATCTATTCCTGCATTACTCAAAAATATGTTAAGACTGGAGTTTAGAAACTGCACACTGTTTTGTAACCATGATGAATCCTGAAGGGTCATGTGATGTGTTACAAGCTATACCTCTATTCATTAACATCACAGAGTTTACATTTCTCTTAACAGCCTGCTGCTGTTGACTGTTAATGTGTTAATCCCTCTCTATTCCAACCCTTTCTCTGCTTCCCAGTTTGTTGTTGCCCATCCTCTATTCAGGTAATGGATTATTACAGTTCATACACAGAGCTTCAGACTTGTCTCCATTGAATAGCACTGTTTTGCATGTATCATCATCTAAGTCACTGGTGATTCTAAAGAGATCAAGATGAAGTCCAAGTGTATGACATCTACTTTTTTTTGAGTCCCATTCCAAGTTTTTGCCCATAATAAATCGGTACAGATTGTAAGTCTTTTCTCTGTTTCCTTTGCAGATGACCATAAACAACTTTTTTATTTGCTTAATTTTAGTATTTTCTACTAATTTAATTGAAGCAGAAAACCTGCAATTCCACTTCCCCAACTCCCGAAGACTACAATCAAGTTTCTCCCACTCTTCATACACTCACTTTTATTTATTTATTTATTTATTTATTTATTTATTTATTTATCTATTTTTAAACAGCTAATGGCTGGTAAGTTTTGTTTGGTTGCTCTTTTGGTTGCACTGATAAATCTGACCCTCTGCAAGGCAGCAGGCCTTCCTTTTCCTGGTCTTTCCCCAAGTATAAAGGTCTGTATGGTTTACTGTTTTACCTGATGGATATCACTTATTCCATACTATTTGTTTATTGACTTTTCACTATTTGTGTGAATTCCATATTTACTCTGGTCCTCATACTCTGCAGATGAAGTCACCAGATATCCCAACACCCTTTCACTCCTGCAAGTTGCTGTTGTGAATCTTAAAGCCTCTAAGCTATGCAGATACTTTTGTGTGCCACCAAGGCTAAAGTTTCCCCTGTCACCCATCACAGCACAATAAGTGTGACCTAACAGCTTTCCTCCTAATTTGATCCTAATGTTAACAGATGGCTTTCCCATTAATCTCTAACCTTTGGTGGCTATGTTGTTGTTACCATGCTATGCATGGAATGGAAACTCTTACCTCTTTCTGGTTCTAGAGAGAAATTTTATATTTTAAAGTATTGGAAGCATAGGAAACAACTTCAATCTGCAGCATACCTAGGATGATCAATTTTAACAAACTTAAAATTTGTCTGTTACACTTCTTTAACACAATTCAAAACACAGACACCTCCCCATACAGGGACACACTTTGTCTCAAGGTGCCAGTGGGATTTAGGCACAGAAATAATTCTGGAGATTTGGCTCTTGATATTTTGAAAGTCACTGGGCACACTACACTAGAGTATTGACACAATATTCCTTTACTTTGTGCAGTAGCACACAACACCAAACCTCACACTACCAGCAATATTTTTTGGCAAACTGTACTATTAATGCAAATTAAATTAGGCTGCATGACATTAAGCCACTTGGGATTTCTCCAGGGCATCAATTTAGCAACATGTGCTTTCAATCCCTATATGTTCAGTTCCCTTGGAAACCAAAAAAAAAAAAAAAATCCAAACCAAAACCCAATAAATTAAACATAAGCTGCAGCTTTTGTGTGTGTGTGTGTGTGCAGAAGTCAGGGTTAATTTTCTTTTTGACAATTAAGGGTTTGCCTTAATTTCAAATATTATGCTTGCACTTTTCTCAATGACAATGAGGAGAATCAGGAGCATGCAGACAACTCCCTGTCTGCTACAGAGACCATCATGTATTGTTCTTTGTTTGTGTCTTCCTTTTTCCTGCTGCCCTGTATGTCTTTTCCTAACTCCTCCAAGTGCAAAAGTCTCTTGTCCACCTTTCTTTCCCCCCATGGCTATGGATATTTCTGCTCAGAAGATAGATGCGTTGGGACCTCAGTCTCAAGGGAAACTAGATCTTATCTAGCAGAGATTTGAGTTCTCTGGTAACACAGCTGTGGCAAACCTAGACTCCTGTGAAAACAGGCAATCCAGATGGGGTCCAGATGTGCTAGTGTGCTGAGGCATCCAAGGTAGTAATCCACTGGACAAGAACGTTAGTCCAGGTGCAGTGTCAGACTGACACTGCCAGACTGTATTTGGACATGGGCTGGCTTATGTCAGCCTGTGCAGCTGTCTCCAATACGTCCAGTTCTGGGGTCAGTGACAGATGTCTCCACATTTGTCAGTATAGTGGTACTCCAGCATGTAAAGGATGCCAAATTGGGTCGTGCTAGTCCCAAACTGTGATTGCTCATCCACACATTCAGATGGAAGCTCAATTTTCTTGGTGCCTCACTTTGTGAACTTATATGTCCATCCACTGGTCATGTCCATGGTTCTCTTGAACTGACTTCTAAATTACAGATATCTCAAAACCACCACCATACAAGAATAAGAAAAAAAACCCTAGGAAATGTGACAGTTTCCCTACAGGCTTAATTGATTAGTTCTTATTAGAATGTAAAACGGAAAAAAAAATGAAGCACTAAAGGCTTTTTCTTTTTCCCATAAAGCCTGAGAATAATTGGAAGAACGAGGGGAAAGGAGAAAAGAAGCTGTTACCTGCAAAATGTGAAAGTTCATGTTTGGGGCTGGGACAGGGGACGGGCAGCAGCAAGGAGGGCTATGGCATAGCAGCACTGATGTGATTGTGTACATCTCTGAGGTAAACACAAGGAAAAACAAGCTAATCAAAAAAGGAAAATATCCTGGAGCAAGGGAAGAAATTAAGGAGAAAGAATTGTGAAAGCCTTTGATTTTCTCATTATTCTTGTTATTTTTATGTCTTTTTTAAAACTGCCCTTCAGTTCTTTGAGCCTTCTGCAAGTTTTCAGTGAAATGTAAGATTTAAATAGTTGCAAATAAATGGAACCCTGTTCCTATTCTCCCTGCAAAACAACTCAAAATCTGAAAGACCATATAAACACAATCCTAATTTAGATGTCTTTGAAGTGCCATGTTTTTTAAACTAATTTTATTACAGAGAGGGAGATGGTGGGCTGGCACACAAACTCTGACTCCTTTATTCACAAAAAATAGTGCCTCACAAATGGCAGTGCTTATAGTAATGAAAACTTGCACACAGACACACACATGCATGCACATCTGGAAGGTGCTGAGAAAGTGAAGTAGGAATAACAAAAGGGGATGAGAACAGAAGAAATTAAGGATATTCTTTTAACAGGCTTTTACAGAAAGCTTGTTTTATCTCATGTTTACTTCTAAATTAGGGGCGATTTGGCTGTCTCATGCAATGCAGCCTCCAAAGATGTTTCCAGAATGTAGATGGGGAAGGCAAAACACAATTATGGGCACAGTTCCTCAACATTTCTTTGTTTAGGCTATTTTCTTTAGAAAAACCTGCTAGGTAATTTGTAACCTTTTGTCAGTGTTATCTTTGAAAGTGTCTTTATTTCACATTTTGTTTTAGTAGTTAAGAGGACTGTAGCCCTTTTTAAGTCTCTATTACTTTATTTTACTTTTAGGAACATATTCTTATTAATCAAAATCATCTGTTTGGCTTACAGTCTGTTTTCTTTGCAGAAGTGTTTTTGGAAGCTTAACAGTGTAATTCCAGGGATGATATCGGCCCCAACGCTTTAGAATCTGGGCCTACAGGGGGACTTTATATAGCTCTTTGGGAGGAAGAACTTACACTGCCAAAACAAAGTTCTCTGCCAGAATTAGGCCCTGATTCTGTAAACTGCCTCCATTATCTAAGGTTCTGCCTAACTAAGCATATGCACACTAACACGAATTATAAATACTTGAATTCCTGAAATGTTGAGGCCCACAGAAAACCATACTAGCTCAGGACTGAGGCACAGAAGAACTCTGAATCTATGCACCAAGCACGGCAGGTGATGATGTGGCACTAGACTGCTGCTCAGACCACACCTCATGTGCCATGCAGCTACACCTCGTATGCCTTCCTTCAGATGCAGAGACAATGAAAAGGAAGAGGGAGCTGCCTGCATAGGCAGAAGAGTCTTGTTAAAATGTTGTGGTAGCTAAGAAATGAGCTAGTGTTGTTTGAAAAGTTGGGTAACAGTCATTTTGCCCCAGGGAGCTTGGGGTACTCAACCTGCAGGCTCAGGGGATACTTTATCACTCTCAGAAGCGAAAAGGTCTGAAAAGAGGATGTATCCAGGTGGGTGTCAGCCCCTTCTCCCAGGTCACCAGGCAGACAACAGAAAACAGCCTCAAGTGGCACCAGGAGAGGTTGAGATTGGATGTTATGAAAAATGTTTTTACTGAAAGCCTTGTCAAGTACCGGAACAGGCTCCCCAGGCAAGTGGTGGAATCACCACTCCTGGAGCTATACAATAATTGCTTAGGTGTGGCACTTGGGGACATGGTTTAGAGGTGGACTTGGAAGTGCTAGGTTTTCAGTTGGATTTGCTGATCTTAGAAATCTTTTCCAACATGAATGATTCTGTAAATCTATGACATAAAAAGCCTTTGATGTTATAAATCTTAGTGCATATGTTCTGCCATTACTCAGCCCTCCCAGCTGTAAGAAGTGAGTCCAGGCACTGGTGTTTCTAACACTTTTGACTTTGTGCTGAAAAAAAGACATCTATAAGCAAGGATAAGTCTACATATGCTTGTAGTAGTAAGAAAGACCAGGCTTGTAGCCCACCCTAAGTACAGCTACACTTCCCTCTGCTTGAATGGGACTTAGACACTCAAATAGTAAACTGAATGAAGTCAAGTTTTCAAAAGCGTTTTCAGGAAATCGCAAAGAAGATACATCTTGGAGAACAGAGAAAGATTTTTTAAAGGATAGGAAGTAAAACTAGAGTAGAGCTAAAGTAATCACAGAAGAATATGAATTTTTTAGCTTAAAGCCCTAAACCAAACTGTTAATTTGAAATGGAGATATTTCAGTGTGAAAGAGAAATACAAGAGCAATAAATGCTATAAATATTCTACCCTGTACACCATGCTGTCAAATAAAAAACAGAAAAATGAAGGACATTGTCTGGTTCCAACTGCTGACTCTACTTCTTTTGGAATCAAACAAAAATAAAATTTGTTGATATATAACAGGCCATGTGTGACAGCAGCAAGATTTTAAATGCGGTTTACTTTTATGAAAGAAACATTGGAGTGAAAAAAGAAAATCAGATTCACTGTTTAATTTAACATTTGAGAAGAAAAAAAAATTGGAAAAATTACTGAGGGGAAGTGCAAAATGCTGGACAAAAAGGAAAGTATAGAAGAGGCATAAGGAAGTATATCAGAGAGCAAAATATTTTCAGATGTCATTCTAGTAAAAGTTCTAAATTTATGGGAAATGAGGTATATTTTCCAACAGGAAAATATGATTTGTTGAGACATTCTCATTCTGGACTGGTAAGAAAGTTGGGGACTTTTAGATGAAAACTAAGTGCTTTACAGGAAGTTTCTGTCTCATATACTTATGGAGAACTCTAAAAATTGTGTTGTGAACGACTCCAATGTCTCAACATTTTTTAGCTCTCCCTTCAGTTTTGATAGCTGAAACCTGTTTTATCTAAATGCTTTCTATTAGTTAATACCTGATTAATGAAAACAGTCTTTTCAGAAATCGGAATGACTCCCAAATCTCGTTCAGAATATTCTGAATGAAAATGTAGACTTTTCACTGCTACCTATAAGCTTGGGCTGTAACTCAGCACTATAAAGGCAATTTCCTGAAGTTGCACAACTGCTGCAGCAACAATGACCCATCTTCTTCTTTCACATAAATCACAACCCCAGAGTAAGCCAGCTGCTGCTGGCATGGCTATGAGTGAGGCAGAGGCATATAGAGGAGACTACTTAGAGGACCAGGGCAAACTAATGCCTTATTGTCTTGACAGAAAGGCCTCACTCATGTCACAGTAATGCTTGAGTTTGATCACACCACTGAAACATCTTTAGCCAGCTTTTGTCCAACCCCAATGTGTCAGCTGCAGAAATGGTACTCTCTGTATAAGTGATCAGGGAGGGTTTAAACTCTCACGTCTACCATGTGTGTCTGCTAGGGTGGCTGAATGCATAATTTCCCATTTCAGAGAATAGCTAAGAGCTTACTCAACAGAATAAATGTAGATATTCACCCCACAGAGAGAGAAATTGCCTTCTGGACACCACTGACTCTGGATTTACTAGATATACTTGGATTGCATGGGAAGCTTGGATAACTTAGCTAAATATCTGCTTAGGTGTAGATACAAATAAACTGATGAGATTTACTTTACCCGAACTCTCCTTTAAATGACTACATAAAATAAATCATATGTAAACTTTAAGACTGCACAAAGTAGAATTTGTTAATGTTTCTACGGTTAGACCTAGGGTTGCCCACTGAATGTCTTATACAATGATTTCAAAATCTCTTTTAAGACATATAATTTCTTGACAAAAATCTTATAAAATATTTATTTGAATATTTCATCCTTATCTAAGATGTCATACAGATATGTTCATGAACTTCATCACAATAAACTATGGAGTTACTCTATTTTGAAATTTTCCCTTTTAAGGCTTTACAAACACATGCCGTATCTAATACTGGAATGTAAAATTATTGCTTTGTTCATTTGAGATCACGTAACATGAAATCTGTCTGTTTGCAAGAAAATTATGCATTATAGGTTGTGATTTTACTTACATGATGCCAATTTTAAATGGAAGTGTGTGAAATCTTATGTAGGTTCATTGCTGTTTTTTCAGCAGTCTGTGAACCGTCTTCCATCCTGTGCTTCATTCCAAACAGAGCAGCCTCTGGGGAACAGTGCAGACTACTACTTTGTGTTGTCACCTAGTGTGCTGACAGGATGAAGAAAAGTGTTTGGCACAGCCTTTCATTGGTAACATATACTGATAGACACGAGTGTGTCTCAGTCAAGCTGTTCAACATTTAAATGTGTAATTAAATATAATCACTACCCATATTAGGGTTGACAGTTTATGGTCTTTTTATAGTAACCTTTGTACTTTTGCTCATCAATCACTTTTTGTTTTTCTAGTAATTCATACTGCAGTGGTAATGGGACAGGACATTTGACTCAAAAAAACCCTTTTTCCCTCAAATCAAAAATATGGTATTCCCATCAGAAAGTTAAAGTAGCCTTTCATATTTGGGGCCTAACCTGCTCATACTTGACAATATAGGAGCTCAGCTCAAGAAGAGAATTACTGCATGAGTGAGGAGGGACTGCTCGTGGGAAAATAACTCCTTATGGGATGCATGTTGAATACATGTATATGGTTCTGTGGTTGGAGTACACATACTTGATTTGGCCTTAGCTATGGTGTCTATTCTGAATATTGTCTAGTAATTTTTGTGGTTTTGTCTTTGAAGCACAAAAGCACATCATGGAGTAAGGTAAGAAAAAATATGAATGTAGGGAAGACTACATTTGCTCCATGTCTTATTAAAGATAGGCACAAATATACCCCCTATATATTTGGACCTTAAGGTCCAGATAAGCAGAGCTATCCACGAGAAAAGAAATATCCTGTCAATGAGACATTTTTATAAAGTTACACTTGATTGTATTTCTATGAAAGATAGCGATGAAAAAAATAAGTAGGAAACCCCAACCCAGATCAGAACAGATAAAAGATGGCTGGCCTATCCAGGAGATAAACTGTCTTCAGCTCCTATCTGTATCACACCGGATATTAAAAACTTAAACCTGAATGCAAGGTGATGTTACTCATCGAGCAAGATGAAAGGGAGCAGGAACTGATGACTTCAGGTATCACATACTAAGTACATCCAACAAGTCCTCTAAGCCCAGCCCTGCCTCTAGGGAAGTTTCAATCGCTGCTGAGTAAGGGGGTAATAAGTAAGGCTATATTAGGGAATCAGTATCTCCCTCCAGCATTTTTCTCAGCTGGACTTAACTATTTTTTAGACTCTTTGTGCAATACCTTTCACTGAATTACAATAAAAAGATCCAACAAAAAACATTAATAGACTTAGGTCCTGTGCTGAGGAAACTAGGGTGGGTTTACAGTAAACTGCAAACAGAGAAGCTAGTGTGAAATGGCTTGCCAAAGTCATAAAGTACATCAGTAAAAGAGATGGAAATAGGATCTTGACTTCATACTCTCCAAAATCCACTGCCGATTGGGTTGAGCTGCAGCAGCATTATTGGGTCAACATATCCAACAGTGCTTTCTCTTAGACTCATGAATCTGAGTGAACCTCAATCTCAAAAATCATGTTTTCCCTGTTTTCACCTCAGAATTAGGATTTTAGGACTATCTAAACACGGTGCTACCAGAAAGAAATGATGCCACATAGATTTTGACTGGATTACAAAGAAACAGAGCTGGCAAAACATGAATTTAAGACTTCATCTCAGTGTGGTGTTGGTGGAACCAGTGGTACTTGTAAATCACATCAGGCTAGTCGCTGGCAAATTTTTGGTGGAAGGATGGTGACATCTAGTGGTGCTGCTCTTCTCACAGCCCTTCACATTACATCCTGACTCATGCCATCTAGTACAGCTATGTAATATGACTAATAGACTTAATTCATTCTCCTTCTGAAAGCTTTAATACTTTATGAAGCATTAGCTTTTTATCAAACAGTGCCCATTTCTGAAAATTTTTAACATAGCTGCTCCTTCTGTTCTTATACTGGAAAACAAGAGTTGTCATAAAGGAGTGATTCAGCAATCTGCAAATAAAGCTGTACTGTAAAACATTGCAAATACAGCGATAACAACTTAGAGTTTTCTTTCTAAATTCATGACTTAAGTTCAAGAATCACTTATAATGACATGATAGGCTCTGTTTCAGTAGGGATTTACAGAGTGATCCATGGAGGGACTTAATCCTCACCTTAAAACAGAAACTGTTAAAATAGGATGCAACAAATCACTTTTTAGGTGCTTTTTGCTCTCTGGCTCTGTAATTATAGCCTAGAGGTCTAACTGCAACAGTTGAAATTAGGTAAAATAAGCAATATTATTACAACAACTATAAAAAAAGACCTTAATAAAGACTAATCTGCTCAGTCATTGAAAAAAAAACTGCTAGAAATGTGTCTTAGAAATTTGGACAATGAAGGACAAGAGATAAAGGTATGTAGAAAAAAACCCAATGTATTATCTGTCACAGAAGGTTGAGAAGCACCAGGGTTTGTTTGTGCAAATACATGAATTATTGACCTGCCAGACAAGCCCATGATCTGGACTGCTTGAGGTGGCTGCTGGGCAAGTGCAGAGGACATTCCCAACGAGCAGCTGGTTTGGGAGCTAGAACAGGTTCATTGATGGAAGTACCCTCTTCTGTGTCAGATGCTTTACCACAACACATGTAACCTCTTATTCTAATGTGATAGGTATCAGTGAGATATCCACCTCTTAGCTGCCAGCAGGAAAAAAAGATCAGCCTGGCAGAATAGGAAGATTTTGCAGGGACTCAAAATAAAAAAAAAAAAAAGACTGTTTATAACCTTTGGAAGAAGGGGCAGGCAATCCTAGGAAAAGGGTGTCACGAGGTCATGCAGAAAGACAATTACAAAGGTGAAAGCCCAGCTAGAGCTCCATCTGGCCAGCATAGCAAAAGATAACAAAAATGTTTTAACAAATAAATCAATAAGAAAAAGAAGGCCAAGGAGAGTCTCTATCCTTTTATTTAGATGCAGAGGGTAACATTGTCATGAAGGATGAGGAAAAGGCTGAAGAACTTAACTCCTTTTTTGCCTCCATCCTTAACAGAAAGACCAGTCATCCTCAGGGTACCCTGGCCCCCTAAACTGGTAGACAGAGATGTGGAGCTGGATAAATCTCTTGTAATCCAAAAGGAACTTGTCAGCAACTTGCTCTGCTACCTAGACAAGTGTATCATGTTGGGAGGGATCCACCTGAGGATATTTATAAAGCTGGCAGAAGAGTTTGCCCTTTCCATGATTTACCACCAGTCCTGGTTAATCAAGGAGGTCCCAGATGACTGGTGGTAGGCAAATGTGACACCCACCCAAAAGAAGGGCAAGAAGATCTGGAGAACAGGCCAGTCAGTCTGCCCCCAGTGCCAGGCAAGGTTACAGAGAAATCACACGGTATATAAAGGACAACCAGGGGATCAGGCCCAGCCAGATGGGTTTATGAAAGGCAGATCCTGATAGACCAGCTTGATCACCCTCTGAGACAGGGTGACCAACTGAGTTTATGAGCAAAAGACTGTGGATACTATCTGCCTGGACTCCAGTAAAGCTTTTGACACCATTTCCCCCAGTTCTTTAAATTCCACCCTCATGGCAGCTTTCATAAACAAACAAACACCACCTCAGTAGTATCATACTGTATTAATATTTATATACATTAGCTTCATTTTGCAACATTGTTGTTCTACATCCAGCTCTTCGTTATCATACTGAGCCAAATCTACTCAACAGTCTTCCTTTTGCACAATCTCTTGAACACTATAGCTGCCTCCAAAAATTTTATCATAAAAGCGCGTTTTTCACCAGCTGGACATTGTAACTATGCAAATGAGGAGCACTCTTACTGCAAATGTTCAATTGTCGCTTAGCTATCAGATCAGCATCTACACAGCTCTACACCTTTCAAAATGACAGCATAATATTTCCTCCAGTCAATCAATTTGTTTCTTTCAGAAACTCTTTCCAACTGATTTCACAGTATTTTTCATTCAGCCTTTAATTATCTCACAGAGTAGAGGTTAAAATTAGATGGATTTTTGGCACATAAAATATAGACCTTGGGAAAATTGTATGCAAGGGCCTGAAACAGCCCACATGGAATGCCCACTAGATAGATTTTCCCCAAAATTCAGGGGGAATATGTGAGGTATCCTTTCATAACTGCAACAATAGCATGATATGCTATATAAAACTGACGAAGAATTCTAATTTTCCCAAAGGATTTCTGGGGTTTTTTAAGCTAATGGGCATCAAGGCAGTGAAACTAAGCCTTGTCAAAGCATGTCTTCAAGATAAGCTTTTATCTACACAGCAGTATGAAGCCAGAGTGGTCTTAAATGTCATCACCATTCTGCACTGCCTGCTATAAAGCCACACTGGGCAGAAAGTGCCTGTGCACCTTTTGAATTCCCAGTTGGAAGGCTCCTTGCTTTGAAGCAAGGGGCTTTCGTTAAACTCTTTTGGACTCTAGGCTTTCACATGAGAACTAGAAAGTGGACCAACTTTGAAGTTATTTCTTTTAACTTGTTTTCCTAATTAAAATGAAGCTTGGGCCAGAAACATATCTTTCCCCCTACCCACCACCCCTCTTCCTCCCTCTCCCCCTCCCCTTTCTTATTTCCATAGTCCCGTAACAAAGGTGCTTTTATTTCCCTTTAAATGGGGATGAGGGCTGGTGGTGGATGGTGGTGGGTGTGTGGTGTGATCTTTGATCTATAGATGAACACAGACAACTTTAGCCCACAAGGAATTTTTCTGAGGAACTACATTAAAATAGCACTTGAAACATAATGCAAACCTAATTCTAATTCATGCTGTTTGGAGTGTTGTGCAGTTTTAGAAGTACTTTGATTTTGAAGGATGAATAATGGAAGACTTCATTCTGTGAAATGCATTTTACATTCCTGCAAAAATATTTGCAAATCATGTAAGAAATATGCTTTTATCCACAGATATATTATTGAAGACGCTAATGGCTTTTTCCTATAGCATTTATCTATGCTACAAGTTGCTTTATATTATCATCTGGTAGCTGTTGTTGCAACATGTAATCTGTTTTAAAATAACCTAAAGCCATACTCAACAACTTTCCTGTTGTAACTGAGATACAGCTTTTTTTCCTAGTGTCAATTTTAGAGATTTAAGACTGGGACACTCACTTTAGCATTTGCTGTGAACGTTTCAGGCAGGGTAAGCTTCCTAAGCCAGGCTCTTTCTAAGCATCCATTTCACCATTAAGAAGATGCTCTGGGTTTATAGATTTAGGATAATTTGAATATTGAAGGTTATCTCAGTAAAGAAGGAAAATAGATGTTTTTTGAACTGACAGTTTGTTTCTTCAATCTAAGAGACCCATGGCTAATGATATGCTTCTATCAAAAGCTTATGACAGAGCTGGCAGCAAAGCATGTGAGTACCTTTAACTAGACTGTCTATTGGGACACTTTACCCAAACCCTTGCTGCTCCTACCTCAAGATGAGTAATATTAGTATATATGCCAAGCAAATAAAATTAAACTGTGAAGAAACCATTGGTAGCTGAGGAATATGAAGTAGAGGTTAGAGTGTAGCACTGGTTCTTCACATCTCTTATCTAATGTTACAGTCGGTATCAGCCCTTGAATGAAGTAGAAAAGATTAAAATGGTTCTCTAAACATTCACTTATCTCATCACTTATATTCGGTTTTTGTACTGAACTTCTTGAGGGTTTAAAATATCCCATGCAAAAGTCGCTCACAGTATCGTACAGCTGCAAGGCGGGAAATTCTCATTTGGCAACATGTTGAAAAAGGTTTCTAACAGTGGTAAAATGTTAGTAATCCTGGCATGGGTAATACCATCCCTTGTATGATTAAATGGCTTCAGTACGGTCACATATCCCTGAGACAAATGCAAAACTGGAGGAAATGCAAGAAAGGGCTGTTAAGATGATCAGGGAAATGGAAATCTGCCTGTGTTAGATGAGCTTGACTGGTCTTCGTATTTTGGAAGACCAACACTGAGGAGAACAAAAAGCTAATTAAACTAAAGAACAATGTTGGCACAATGACAAGCAGGTATAAATTTATCATGAATACATTTAAGGATGAAACGAGAAGAATATTTCTAACCAGCAAAGGAAATATGAAAGAGGAGATACAGCAACAAAATGTTTAAGAACAGTACATGGTGATTTTTCTTAACTACTTGTGTAAGTTTGACATGGCTGGCTGTGATCAAAAGGGAAGAGATTCAGTATCTTTTCGGTGAACGCATCTTGCTAGTGTCCTTTATCAATCAAGAGGAAAAGAGTTTTTTTGGATGCGCTTGGAGACTGCACTGTGTGGGGTGAGGAAAAGGAAGTGGTTGCTTCCTAAATGATCAGTCATCTGATCTATGGCCTTATCCCTTCACCCATCTGGTGAAAGAAGTGTCTGGATTCAAAATTAAAACAACCACATTTTAAACACTTGATGCTAAACTGAGTTGCAACTTAATATTTAAATCTGTCTTTTACAACATACGTTGTGAACCATTAACTCAAGAACGGTTTAGCTTTCAATTAACAATAGCTTAACTTCATTCTAACTCCTAAAGATCTGCGTTTTATATTCTCTATTTTTTGAAAATCTCAGCCCAAACTCTGGGCTTACATCTCTGCCTTTTACTCCAAAAATTCCTCTATATTCTAAAGATTCCACCTCTTCAGCAATGATCACTAGTTCAGCAGAACGCTAAGCATCTGAGAAAAGAAAGCTGATTATCTAGGACGTATGTAATGTGTCTCCTGTCCCAATCCCACGCATATTTTCCACTCCCACTCTTAGTCACACTTCATGGAAATACAGGAAAAAAACAACTAATCTTCCCTGACTACTGCAAATAATCAACTTTTTAAAAAGTAATGACAGAAGAAAAATTTTAAGAATAAATATTGAACTTCATCTGTCCGCTAAAGAGAAATACCCTCAATTTTTCCAAGCATCGCTAAGATAAACATGCAGTTACTGTGGCATTCTTGTGGTGTCGGTATGCCACTTTTAGCTCATTCCATTTCACAAACAAAGGCCGTAAGAGATCATATTTTAGCAGAGCTTAATTCCTTTATTAAAGCCAGACGTTGCAGGCTGCGGTGCCTCTGACAAGGAGTAATTTCAGCTCTCGCTCAGCGGCGCGGGCACCCGCACAGCAGCGGGGCTGAGGCGCCCTCCCGCGCCGGACTGGGCTCCTCGCGCCCGGGCCTGCGGAAAGCCGGCTCGAACTGCGCCCTCTGCCCCAGGGCAAGCGGGCAAACGCCCCGGCGAGCCTTTTCAGCGAGGAACGGGACGAGAGGCACAGCCTCCCACTGCGCCAGGGGAGGTTCAGTTTGGACATTCCGAGGAATTTCTTAAGGGAAAGGGTGATCACATACTGGAACGGGCTGCCCCGGGAGGTGGCCGAGTCCCTAGAGGTGTTTAAGGAAAGACGACGTGGCGGTCAGTGCCACAGTCTATTGAAATGGTGATGCTCGGTCACAGGCTGGGCTGAATGACCTCGGGGGTCTCTTCCAGCCCAGTCGGTTCTGCGGCTCCCAGCACCACACCAGACTCCGCACGGACGGCCTCCGCCTAGAGCGGGGCGCCGGTTCTGCCGTCCAGCCCGGTACTTTTGGCCTGCCTATCGCCGAGGATCTTGGGAACTGTAGTTCTGGCGCGGCAGAAGCCATACTGCTGCTATTGCGCATGCGCAGGACGCGGGGTCGCTTGGCTCCCTCCAGTCACGTGACTCCCAAGGCCCAGCCGCTTCCTGCCCAGCAGCCCCCGCTGCAGGAGAACCCGCCCGCGAACCGGAACGCGGGCTTATCACGTGGTCCCAGAGGCCAATCAGCTGCCGCGGTTTCCGGACACCGCCCCGCTGCCGTCCCACAGTTCCGTGACATGGCGTCGCTGAGGGTCCGGCGGCTCCTGGGGCCCAGCCGGCGCTGGTTCTCAGAGACAGTGCCCGGCGCCCCTTCGCCGCCCGCCAGCCCTCTCTACCCACCTGTGGTGGCGTCCATCACGGCCAAGAGCAAAGCGGCCAAGTCGCGACGCCTGCAGCGTTTCAACCAGCGGGTGCACGCGGCGGCCACGGTGGAGGAGAAGCTGCGGCTGTACGGGAAGCTGCAGCGGCCCAAGTACACGGTGTACCCGCAGACCTTCGCCCTGAACGCCGACCGCTGGTACCGCAGTTTCACGAGAACCGTCTTAGTGCCGGGGATGCCCCCGAGAGCCGCCGCCGCGAAACGCTCGGTAGCGGCGGCAGGAGCGACCCCCGAGGCCGGCAGAGCCCCGGAGCCAGGAGTGGAGGCACCAGCGGCTGCGGAGGCGCCGGGCCCCGCGAAAACCCCGGAGCCTGCGGCTGGAGCGGCGCCGTATGTGGATATAGGCGATCTGCGCTCTCTCGCTTGCGACGCTCTTCTCCAGGAGAGCTTCTACCAGAAAAAGAAGCGGCCGTTCCTGTACCGCGACCAGGATCACACTCCCGGCCCTTTCCTCACGCAGCTCGTTTCCACCCTCGCCGCTTCCCTGTCCGGTCGCAACCCATTGCTGGCTGCTTCCTCCCTCGGTACGGAGCGGGGCTGGGACGGGAAGGGACGTGGGAGCCTTTGGGCGATAGGGCCAGTCTGTCAGCCGGCACGAGTGGTGTGTCGTACTTGCTCGGACCATCACTAGTAATTTGTCTCCGTCCTTCTAGACAGATTTTGGGTTCTGTATCTCAGTGCAGCTACAGAAGAATTGGGAGGGTTTTAAATGCAAGAGGCGAATCACTGTTTTTCTGTGTTCCTTGTTCTGTTCCAGATCTAAACCCTGAAGTTAACTATTATTGGCATCATGGTGAGGAAGTTGTTCTTCACGGACATCGAAAGGGTAGAGTTGATCCTGTGCGATTCCAAATAGATGATAACCCACACCTCCAGATCCGTGTACCAAAGCAGCTTCCCGAGGTGTGGATGTTTTCAACAGCAAGTTAATACTGTGCATTTTCACTTTCGTTGCTTTCAACCATTGAAACTTTGCAGAGGTAGTCTCTGAAGGACCTAGTTAATCAATATGTGGCACATCTGGGTATTTGCCGAGTCTTAATACGCTTACTACTTTGTATTTATGACTTTGTAGGTATTGACATGGTCTTTTATACTTTTGGTTCTCTTTGTGCTTTAAATTGCATGTTGTTATATTTAATTAAATTGAATTTTAACATTCTGTGCTTGGAAACGGACGCAAGAATGAGAAATGTGCTGTGGAATGTTCTCACTGGAGGAGAATAATAGGAGTGTAGTTAAAAAATAAAATAAATAGAAGCACACATAATCTGAGCAGGAGCATTCTTACCTGTTGTTACTGCTTGGCAGTTGTTTTCTTGAATGCTCAAGTTCGGTGGAAGTATGTTTTGTTTCACTATTGTAATGTTTTTCTTGCAGATTTATGCAATGGTAATTGTGTAGCCAGTGAGGGTCTCTGTTTTCCAGTTTCCACCACAAACAGAAAACCACTGTGTGTTCTGTAAGCACTGTGCTTTTAAGGCTGACTTAGTTGTACAATTTGCTTGGGTTAGTATTGTCAGATGCTACAAACCTTGGCATTTTGGAAGAACTGTCGAGGCAATTTAAAATGTTGTCTAGTGCAGTAAACCAAATCTGTAAACTTAGTCTGCAGGTTCAAGTTAGCTTACTGGCTGCTGCTAAAAATGTTTTTACTCTTTTTCTGTGGCAGCTAGGAGATGGTGACAAGTGACAGCTTTGTCAGCCTTATTTCACGTTTTTTGTGTTGTGGAAAAATTAATACAAGATGACTGTGCTAGCACATAGATGAGTGCTATTCTTGCAATTTCTCTTGCAATAAAATGAATTGCAGTTAAGGTTATCTGTATGATGTATTGTAAGCAGAAGTTGCACTTTCTGTTGTCTGGCCAGGAAGTGGTGTATTACATTGGACCTGATGTCAAAATGTCTCTAACATCATGGCTGTTGTTTCTTCTGTTGTCTTCAAGGTTGTACCCCTGGAGTCAGACCTTGGAGATGTTCCTGTTATTGATCATAAGCCATCCAAATTGCCGTTGTTCAAAAAACAGTATGAAAATAAGGTATTTATAGGTAAGAGTCTTTAATTGTGAAACTACATTTTTTTGGTAGAAAAACCCCAACAAACCAAGCAAATGAAAACCAACCATGAAACTAATGCCAGCTTATTCTTTCTTCTCCCATCATCAGAAAAAAGTTGTGTATTTTTATTTATAGCTGTACTCTTAAGTATATGTAGCATATAGAACTCTATAGAGATTTCACGTTAGGCAATGGAGAGTAGCATTTTCCTGAGTATATGTATGGTAGTGTGTGTCCAAATTTGCTTGTAGAAGTTCAGCTGAATGGAAAACTGATACAACCTTTGAATTTTGACACATCTCCAGGGAAAATCTCATTTTAGCATGTGATCTCTTGCCTTTTGGAAGTGGGCAACTCCTCACAGATCTGCAGTAGAGGTTCCAGCTTTAGAGTCTGATGGTGAAGATGTGTGTGTTTGTATGCATAATAAAGAGTGTTCTCTCTCTCACTGATGCTTTTGTTTTGGGGAACACAGGATCAAAGGTGGCAGACCCGTGCTGTTATGGACATACCCAGTTTCATCTCCTTCCTGACAAACTGAAGCGGGAGAGGTTTATCAGAGAGCGTCTCGAGGATCAGATCGAAGTTGTTTATCGGTCAAATGGAATTGCAAGTCTCTTTGCCTGGACAGCAGCACAAGCAATGTATCAAGGTGAGAGAGTCAGCTTCACGAACTTTCCCTGGTTATGAATGCCTGCTGTAAAGTTCTTTAACCTTTTCTCCCCACCTCCTTTTTCTTGTGCTTTTTTTTCTGAAGACCATCTTTTAGGTAAGTCTTTACTGATGTAATTGAATTAATAATAGCAAATTAGTTAAGCTTTTGAATACTTCAATACACAGGAATTAATTACCGAGAAGAAAATTTTTTCATATCTAACAGTAAGCCTGTGTGAAAACCTCAATTCCTTTCACTTGCACTTTCCATGTTAAGAGGGAAATGCGGTAGACATCAAGCAATTTTTGTTTTTTTCCCCTGGAACAACTGTGTTGCTTAGCCTTTGTTTCAGTAATTTCAATTCCATGAAAATACTAGGAATGAAAGAAAAGTGTCAGCAGCCTTACATCGGAATTTTATGCCTGCATCTGTGTAAAATAATCCCAGAAGACCTGGATGGTTAGACCAGATCAGTCTTTCACTTATTCTTGTAAATATAATTTTTGTCTAGTATCACTGTAAGACACCTGATGGCTTGTAGTTTAACTTGAGAAGCAACACATGTAAGAAAATTATTTGACTATAGTGTATATTGCTGGTTTGGCATCAAATTTTTTGTGTAATGGTGTATTAGAAAGCTTCCTTTGTGGATGTAAAATATTAAAGTCAATAAATCTTGTCTTTAGAGTTGATCACAGCTGTGAGCACATCATGAATTGTAAAGGCAGCATTGTTCAAGTCTATGACTTCTTTTTCTTCTGTAACAATTTCTAGCATTGTGACACATAATAGTAATACTCTTAAAAATATCTAGTGTACACGCATAAATATGTAAATATTTTCAACATACTGTTAGTGCTCAGTGAGATTTGTTTAAAGCATTAATACTTACTGACTCAGTATTGGTGTCTGGCTGGTTACGATAATTAGTTGTGTTCGTGCATATATATGCATGCTTCTGTCATGAAACAAATGCTCACTGAATCTTGAGAAGCATGAAATAGACAAAGACATTTGCCCTCAGCTCCTTTGCAGGAGGATGCATTAGTAATTTAACTGTTTTGGAAAAGTCACTTGGCTGATCAGTGAGTGATTTTTATCAGCTGTTGATAGGCAACTGTACAAAATGCAAGTATGCTGCTGTGTCCCCGATCTTGGACATAACCTTTACTGGTGATTGTGTTTTGGTTAGCGTGTATGAAAAATGCTTGTGTTGCTGAAGCAGAGAGGACTTTTCCCCTACTAGTTAGCTGCTGCAATTCCCAGAATTTTTCTATATTTCAGGGCAAGGGTTTGAGTGTGTGTGCTGGTGGAAATCTCAAGTCCTGTTGTATTTGTTTATTTTTTAGGATTCTGGAGTGAAGCAGATGTGACCCGTCCTTTTGTATCGCAGGCAGTGGTGACTGATGGAAAATATTTTGCTTTCTTTTGTTACCAGCTAAATACTTTAGCACTAACTGCAGAAACTATTAAAAACAACCCTCGAAAGAATATCTGTTGGGGTACAGATAGTAAGCCACTGTACGATGTTGTGGAAGATGGTAATGTGAAAGGCTTTAATGATGAAGTTCTGCTTCAGTTGGTTCTTTTTCTACTAAACAGACCAAAAGAGTTGTAAACCGCTAAACAACACGTCAAGTATGTGCCTGAACTTCATTGTGACTCCATGAAGTATGAGCTATGCTATGCCTTGATTTTAGTCAGGTATTTGTCTAGCAAACACTATATACATATTTTATTTTATTTGGGCTTTTCTTCTTTCTTTTTTCTTTTTTAATGTATACTGTACACTGGCAAATAAATGGCTAGAATACCTTAAAGTCTTTCGTATATTTACTCTTAGAAGCCTACTGTGCTAATTCAGTGTCATGTGAGCATTTTTTTTAGCAGATCCGCAGGTCCATGTTGAACTGTCGCAACAAAGTATTAATTCATATGACCCTCACTGAATATCACTAGGAAATAGCTGTCTTGATACTCAGCACGAGTGATAAATTTCTAGTTTTGTTCTTGAGTTAAATGCTTATTCATTCTAAAGAAAAAGTGAAATCAGAATAAAATGAATGGGTGGCAGTTTAGTTACACAGTAAGAAAAATCTTTAGACATGGTAGTACAAACATAATGAAACTTGCTCCAAAGATTCTGCATGCATGTGGACAAAGCTTGTATACATGTGGACATGCATAAGTTTTAAGCTGTCACCTCCAGAACCACAGAGAGATCTCTCAAATATATTTGGTGAGAAAGTTTTTGGTTTAGTGTAGGTCCTTGGTTTCAGCTGTTGGTATCTTGAGTTTTCATTCTGGTGATACTTGAATGTCTTAGGAGTCTTAATAGGACACAGCTGAGCCACGGCTAGGATGTTTGATTTATAAAATGCAACGTTGTACAGTCATGGAGTAGTTTGGGTTGGAAGGGACCATTGAAGGTCATTTATTTCAAGCCTGCAGTGAGCTGGGACATCTTCAGCTAGATCAGGTTGCTGAGACCCCTTGTCCATCCTGTCCTTGAATGTTTCCAGGGATGGCGTATCCATCTACCGCTTCTCTAAGCAACCTGTTTTACTATATTCATTGTAAAAAGTGTATTTAGGCTAACTCAAACATCTTTTAGTTTAAAACATTACCCACTTTATCCTATTGAGACAGGCACTGTCAAGTTAGGGGTATTTAGCTATCAACAAAGTGTAACTGATTCTGCAGTGACTAAACGCACCTAGAATTCCGTGTTGTTTCATTCACTATACTTAAACCTTTCCAGAATTTTCAGTGCTCTTGTGAAGAGGCAAGTAGTTTGTTGTTAAACAGAATACTGAATCATTGAAATACTGGCCTGCACCTTCTTCAGTATGAGCAACAGCCCACTTTCTATTGGAAAGTGGCTTATGAAGTATTTCATTAATGGAAGACTAAGTAGTCGTAGACTTTTACATGACTGGTACTTTACTATGTTGGAAAGTGTTGCCACTTTCTCCACCATCCAGAGATAAGGTAAGTAAGATGTGTACAAGCACTGGTTATTTTTTGAGAGAAGTCCTTAAGGGCTCTTTTTGTCTTAACAATGCATGACTGTTACCAGTTGAAATAACTGTTGATCCTTGGATTATATAAATGTTCCTTGTAGTAACAGGAGATAAACTACTGGGTAAGAATTTTGTGTGACCTGGCTTAAGAGGGAGTGGTTGATACTTGTCTGATCTGGCAGCTTTTTACAGTTGTAATTTTACATAACCTATTACAGGTGTAATATGTTACTCTTCAGTTTGAGATGCACTTGAGTTGCATAAAACTAGTGATTGTGAAAACTGACAAGTACAGTCAAAGAAACTCCTGCTCCCAGGGAAAAAACCCACTGATTGAGCCTTTTGTCTATCCTGAGGCTTCAGCTGTAGTAAGTTCAAAGAATTTCCTTTTGTGCAGCTTTCCTAGTGATTGAAATATTACTGTAGATGTGTCACCCAGTAATAAAACCTAGTGTTGGGAGTGAGGGAGTAAGGCTTAGCATAAACTGCCACTCTGAGTGAATCTGAGTTACCTATGTAGCTTGCTTTCTTCAGCTTTCTGCAGAAGGGAATACTCTGGAAAAGCAGTGGGTGGCACTGTTTCATCTTCTACTGGGAAAAACTAATGGGCATTGTTCAACTTCTTTGTCACTGACTAAGTTGAGACATTGTAATGTGTGCAGCTTTGTACAGCAATATTTCGTCTTCAAGGCCAGGTTGGGTAGGGCTTAGAGAAAGCTGTTCTAGTGTAAAATGCCCCTGCTCATGGCTGGTGGGTAGGAACTAGGTGTATTTTAAGGTCCCTTAAAACCCAAGCTATGGATGACTCTGTGATCTTGTACTCATCTATACAGGGTGCTTCGTGCTGCCTTACAATGATAAAGTAAGTAAAAAAAATTAGAGAAAAGCTCTGTTTTTGTTTGAGCTTTGTTTTTTTTTTTTTTCTTTAAGTATTGTGTATCTGTTAAAAGCTAAAAAAAAGAAAGCTTAGAAGCTGCACTGTTCCGGTTCTTCAGCTTCAGCCCCATGACTGCACTCCTCTAAGTCTCATGGGAACATCATTATTTGGCACTTTATTTATATAGAGTTTGTTATTTAAAAGAAACCAAAAAAGATAATTCAAAACACAGCTTGGAAATCTCCAAGTTTGGATCCTTTTTCTTGTATTAGTTTCTGCTTAGGCCAAGTGGAGTATAACACAAGAGAACATAAAAATATCTATCTATCTATCTATCTATCTATCTATCTATCTATCTATCTATTTATATATAAATAAATACCTAAAAATAAAAATAAAAATGAGTTTTGCATAATGAGGCAATTTTCACCAGTACTGAAATATTTTGCTTTAAACTTATCACCCTCAGGTGAGTGATTTATAAAATTCTGCCTGCATTGTTGTTTCATATGAGGCTGCAAGTGGTGACTTGGCATGGAAAATTCAAGCTGAGGGGAAGAGATGGGGAGACAAAAACTTTCTTACATCTGCTCGGGGTCATGTTGCACCAACTTGTTTGGGAGATAGCTTTGTGTCCTTTCAGACAGGAGAAAGAGCTTCAACCTTTATAGCCTGCTTGATCATGCTGAAGTTTCTCATGATATTTCTTCTGTACTCAGGTTTTCTTTTGTTGAAGACACACACTCATTTTATTGCAGATGAAGAGTTCCTTCTGGTGCTGCATGGGTTTTTCCTGAGACAAGAGCAGCTCTTGGTCAACTGTTGGTAAGAGAGTCTAATTACAACTTGACATACTGGCAGTATACCTCTGATGGACATAATGAAAGTGACTTTCCAGTATTGTATTAAAGAAGCCCATCCTGTGCTGATTCTGAAAATACTGTATCATGAACTGTTGGAGGATGTTAGTTAACGGAAGCTAATAATGGTTACAGGGGTTTTTGTCATCTCTAGTATACTGACAAATTGTGTAATGTTTAGCTAGCAGATACACAGTAAAATAATTTTTTAGAACTGAGTTTTTTGAAAGATCTGGCTGCCCTACTGGGTTAAGAAGAGTTACAAGCTGCAAGGAGTAGTATATGGCAACTAGCAATATATTTATTAATGCATGTTGAGGTGCAAAGGGTAGAAGTTGTGGACCTCACTACAAACTCCCACTCGACCAGGGATTTACAATTAAAGGGATTATTTGTATCTAATTAAAAATGAAAGAAGCACATTTAAAGTATGCCATGCTATTCAGCTGGGTAACTAACCTGTTGGTCTCAAAGCAGGAGTTTGAAGATATGATATTAGCAGGAGTTTGAAGATGTGATGTTAAAAATTGTTTCCTTTGCTTTGAAGATAATCTGGGTAGGCCTCTTACCAGTGGTAACAGATACTTTATGATGAATTTATTTACAAACATTTAGAAAAGCCCTTGAAGAAGGTAAACAGGCAGAACGGTTGACGTCCTTTTCTTTTATGTCTCTGCAGGACTAAATGCCCAATAGCTTATGCTGTTGGAAAGATAAATAATTCTTTTATACAGGACAGACAGCAGCTTTATGGTGTCTGCTCAGCTGTATTTACCTGTGAGTATCTGCAGTAATTTTTATCTATTCAGGTTTCTGCATAGTTGGAAGCATTTGTTTTTAGCTATGTGTTGTATGACTGAGCATTCATTCTTCATCTTTGATCATTCTTGTCCTTTAATAATTATTTGAGGCTCAATTTATTGAACTAAATCTCTTACAGAGTCTTCGCTGTATTGCATTTCTTATTCCTACTGAGTTATGCTTGATTTAATTTCTTTAGAATGAAGAAGCGATCTTAGTGTGTCTCCTTTAAAGGAAATCTTCCATCTCTTTCCTCTTTTTATGCTTTCAGCATTCCTTTAAACCAGTAATCAACTCAGTGCACTTTATCACTGCTCTCAAGGGACATTATATAGGATTGTTTTCACTGTTGGAAGGCGTAGCTTATAACACAAGACTGTCTGCACTGCAAATATGCATGCTTTTGTCACTGAGATGTCCCAGTGCAGGTTTACATTTCAACCTCAAATTTCAGGCTGTGAAGGCTTTTTGTTTGATTGGGTTTTTTTTAAAATCAGTTCCTGAACCAACATATATCTAGGTAATTTGAGGTGATTAGGAGTTGGAATTTTAAAACTCAGGTTCTGTCTTGTTTAGTTTGGAGAAGAGAAGGCTCAGGGGAAATTTTATCAGTGTTTATAGAATGGAAGGAAGTGAAAGAGATTTGACTAGGCCTATTTCAGTTATGTGCAGTGAGAAGGCAAGAGGAAACGGCCAGAAACTGAAATCCGTGAAGTTCTACTAGTTTTTGTTTGGTTGCTTTCCTTCTCTAATGGCAATTAAAGTGTAGAACAGATTGCTCTAGGAGGAATGTGGAGTTTCTATCACTGGAGATACTTAAAACCAGATTTCTCAGCCTTGGGCAACCAGCTGTAGATGACCCTGCCCTGAGCAGGATGAGTGGACTAGACAGCAGGTGTTTTCCAACTTTATCACTCTGTAATTCTGTGGAAATAAAATAGTAGTCACCTTGTAGATGAGACACTATGTGTAGAAGGAAACCATGTGCAGAGATTTGGGTCAATAGTGTGTATTGACCTGGACCTTCTCTCTTCTGATCTTTGTGTGGCCATCCATGTTTATGCATATATTCAGCATAAATTTTATTTCATACGAAATTGTGAATGACTTACATTGTATCTTCCTCTCTTGACAGAACACTGACACCAAGAATACAGTTAAGGCTATACTCTGAATTTGTGTGTCTCCAATTTTATCTCAAGGTATATTTGTGTCTGAGCTTCTTGTCTTGGTTTGAAAGACAGATGTCTGCTAGGGAAGGCAGGAGCCTCCCTTGGAATGGGAAATGTGAAACCCTTCCCTCTGAATTATAACTTTGAAATTAAGGGGCTCTCAGGCAAAGATATGAGAATAGGAGTAGCAGTTCTTTACTAGTGTGTATGACAAATCAAACAAACAACAACAACCGCAGCATTGACACCAACCAGAGCAGGAGCCCAGGGCCCTTCCAGGCCGCGGTACTCCCCTGGTGCAGTTCCGGGCACGGCCAGCAGGGGCGCTGCGGGCTCCCGGCGGGCAGGGGCGCGGTGATTCCCCCGCGCCTGCAGGGGGCGCTGTGGCGGGG
>WBND01000411.1:385790-426790 GCA_013398595.1 Tychaedon coryphoeus
CCAGAGCATTTGAGTACTGTGTGTGGAGGAAAGGGTGTGAGTGGGAAGCCTGCAGCAATGAGATGAAGAAGCTTTTTTTTGCCCACCTTCATCCTTTCTCCCCTCAGGCTTTCCAGCCTTCAGGATCCTTCATGGGTCTTGCCTGTCTTTACTCTTGAGACAATGAACACCCTGTTTCCCCCAAAGTCCTTCTGTTTAGATGCTTTTGGGTGTCTCTGAACAGCACATCCCGTGTTTCAACTCAGGTGCAATAACCAGGGAAGCAGAGGCCTCCCCTGTCAGTGCTGGCAGCTCAGCCTCACAAATCCTGCAAGGGGTCTTTGTTTCTCTCTCTAATCCTTTAAAGGTACTTTGAAGTTTAGATGTCTAGATATGGTTGCTAAAGCAGACTTCAGAAATATTCAGTAGAGAGCAGAGATATATCTTACGTAATGAATGAACATTGATTAAAGCATAGATGTTTCATATGTAGTAGTATCACCCCTTTTGGAGTCCATGGAGTGAGGAACCCCTCTGAAGAGCAATTCAGTCCTGAAATTTAATGCCACTGCTTATTCAAAATAGTATTGATACTTTCAATCTTCCTCTTTCATCCAGTAACTGTAGCTTTGATTCTTTTTTTCCTGTGGGTTGTAGTTTATTGTAGATGTTCTGTAATGCTTAAGATATGATGGCATAGGAAATAAATGCTTTGTGTCCTTCTGAGCTGGTTATCCCAATCACTGCAGTTCAAAAGGAGATTGGACTGGGGAGTCAAGTTGGCTTTCCCCGGGCATCCATGCAGTTATTTCTGTATTTTTCAGAACATAAGGCAGTGTTGTAAGCAGAAGAAATACTAATTATTTTTAAAGAATCATAATAGTATCTGATTAACTTTTTTTGACTTGGACTCAGCCAAGTGTTCTCTTTCAACTTCTTTTAGTTCTGCTTGTTTCAGTTTTGTGTCTATAGCTTGACTGTGTTTTCTCTGACTTTTTTTTTTTTTACTTTTTTACCCTTGGTACTCCTTTTCTCTGTCTTTTTTCCTTTGCTTGGAAGTCTACAGCAATCTTTGAAAGAATAGGACTGTGGCATACTGAAAGCGTGAAAGCTATCATGCTTGAGAAGGTTACAGAATTTCATTAGGGAAAGTCAAGGGAATTTTTAGCTGCATTCAATACTTTAAAATAAATGTGCTCAGTTCCAGTCTACAGAAATAGGATTTTTAATTTCAAACCAGTTTTGAGGTAAGCAGTTTCAAAATCCTTTAATGTTGCAGTTATTGTTTCCTGTGGAGGGTAGAACAGTTGTTATGGTATGTAATCTGTTTGGCAGAAGAGGACAAATCATCACAGTATGAGAGAGAGCATATAAATGATGTACAGGACTGGAGCTGAAGTCTCGAGGGATGCAGTATTGACATCAGTGACAGAAGATTTAAAAGAGACTGACAATATTTCCATGGAGCTTTTACTGCTAAATTTTAATTATTAGTTATTACTTCATAACTGTTTTTCATGGTGTTGTGTACTGTTAACTTCAAAGACTACTCCTTATTGTTTGGATCTGATGCAGATTCTTCATTATGTGTAGCACCAACAAAATTTGAATAAATTATAAATTATTAAAAATAAATTTGTGAATCTTAAGTTTTTTATAAATTCAGATGCTTTCTTTTTATGCTATGTAAATATTAGAATATACTGGAAGAAGTGTTTGCAGCATGACTTTTAGATGAGAATCTAATGGAAGGAAAGCCCCTCCCTTGAGCAAAAGAGTAATTTTTTTCCTTCAAATAAACACTCATTCATTTCACTGTCTTCTGGGGGAAAAAGAGGAATAAAAAAATGGAATAGGGAAATGTTTATAGTACTGTAGATACAATCAAGGAGGTCATTTGCAGTTGGAGTTTAGCCTTATGTTCCTTTCTTCATTGTCACTTCAAGGAAGATGTTCTGTAAAGTTTCTGCTGCAGTTAACAATGCAAACTGCAGTCTCATTTACACTGGTATAAACTTATAGTTACTCTGTTGAAGCTTTTACTGGAGTAGCAATTAAAATACTTGACTTCATGTCGTGTTACAATATATAAATGTATAATTATTGTGGAAAAAAACCCAACAGAACTTAGATTCATTAAACAAACTAGGGAGAGTGGGAAAATAAACAGCATAGATTAAAATTTTGAGGAATCACATAATTCCATAACTAACCTTACTTAGAATCAGCATCCGTATATCAATTTCACCCACTGCACCCCCCCCCTCCTTTTTTTTTTTATTAACATATTATCAAAGCTATGTAAGAGAAAATAGTTGCTAAACAGTGTCTCACCAAATTTGCAAGTGGTAGCTCCAGCCAGGGAGTCTGTTTTCAAGAAAGAGCTTTAGACCTTCATGAAATACGTAACTTTGTGTATTTCCAAATGGGTTTGGTCTAAACCTGTATTTGTGCCTAGAGATGTCTTCTGATTACAACAGTAAAAGGAATAAAGTACTAATAGTAATTTTATTTGTTTCTTGCTTCAAAAAAAACTGGGGAGCTCAATGCTTTGTTTACAAGGACCCCACATCAAAAACAACAAAATAAAACAAAAACGAGAACCAACCGACCTGAAGAAAGCAGTAAGAAATCATGTATAGCCAACATCAGTTTAAAAATTGAAAATTGCCAGCTTCCTTTTTCTTGAACATTAACATATTCTGTCATGAGGTGCTTATGAGGGAAGGTTAGAATAAGAATGCAATGTAATAAAACTTTGAATTCAACCTGGCTTTGAGTAGAAGTTTGAACTAAATTGCCTCCAGTCTCTTCCAATTTACACCCACTTGTACTTTTACGAAGGGAAGGCAAGGGAAAGTGAGGGTAAATTGCTTCTCTCGTGAGTGAGACCTCTCTTATGTCTCAGAGAATGTAGTTTGTATAGTATGGTTTCTTAGAGGATGTATCTGAAGGCATTTCAGCTACAGAACTGTAGAGTTATGTAAGTTATGTAGATTTATAAGGTGCTAACAGTATTTTTAGGGGAAATGCGTGTTGCTAATAATTGGGATTGAATGTTTAGATAATAGCTCATTTGCTCCTTGAAATGTAGAAAATTTTTGGCTGAAGATGGATGACCTATTCAATATCTGCTTGGATAACCAGTTGTTCCTCTCTAAAAGAAATTTTAGTCACCCCATCAGGAAGGAAAACTAATCTGTTTCATTTAGGCAGCCGGTCATGGAAGGGGCACACAGGCAGCAACACAGTTCAAAATGTACTTTCTGAAAAGAGCCCCATGTACTGAAATAATTTGGGATCAGCTTTTGGATGTTTCATAAGCAAAACCAAGGTTTAACTTCACCAGATAAATGCTTCACAATGAATAATGCACCCAGCTGTAGCGGTAAATGCCATTTGCTCAACTGCTTAACTATTCATCCTTCTGACCAAGGTTTATGGTGGTGTGAAATGCAGCTTAACTTTGCAAATATGGAATGTATAGTAAAATTATCCCCTTTTGTGAAATTAGAAGGAATAAGCTTCTGATGGGTGTTTATGTACTGTGCTGACAGATTATAAAAGATTAAAAGGAAATTTTAATGAAGTGAAAAGCAGCCCTTGCAGCTTCTAACCCTCATGATTAGAGGAGCAGAAGCTAGGGGATTTAGGAGGATTTAGCAAGATGAGGTAGATGGGCAGGGAGATTATGACCTGCAATTGGAACCAGTTGCTTGTCTAACTCGTGTTTCCTTAGATAATGCATTTAGGGTTCCAGTTTTTTCAAAAATGGTGAGGGGGAGATGGGCAGAAGATACATAGTCTTGAAGTAGTTTGAGGCTTATTTTCACTAATCAAGGAACAAAACACAAATGGCAAACATAGAGTCAGTGTGTCAAACTAACGCAGAAAAATGCAGCATTTACCTTTATATAAAGGGAATATTGCAAGTCACAGGGCAGTGCAATTGTTTTGCATACTTTTTGTCACAAAATCACCGAAAAGAAGCCTAATACAATGCTTGGGATTATAACCCGAACTCTTCATTGTGTTTTTAGTATGTTGTCATATTAAAGAAACCTGGTGTATAATACAGGCATAAATTGTTGTATACATTATTGAAAAGGAAACATTTGGTTAATACAATAATTATGCAGAATGTGTATTACAGAATACTGAGAGCATTTGAAGACGCCAAAAGAATATTGATAAACAGCATTCATAATTACTAACGAATAAAAGTCATTAGTAAAAAGCTTACTCATTAGAAAAAACTTAAAGTATTACTGCCATCATGCAATTTTTGTAAAACTGCTGAAGGATCACAAAGGATGAGTACAGAGCAGTTATCTTGCTCCCCATTGTTATATGGATTATGTCACTCATTATCCATCTCAAATTCTGGGCAAATGTCACTTTTGCAGATAGGCTTATTTTCTATCCTTGTAAAACGCTTGCCGCAGCAATGCCCCAGAATAACTGGCCTTCCTCTGTCATCAGTGGAGTTTCCCATTTTGCTGCAGTCACAAGCTGTCTTGGGCTAAGGGCTCTGTGGAGAAGTTTTTACATTGTACTTACTCGTTTCCATTTAAAACCTACATGTTTTCCTGGAAACAGGACAGATGAAATTAGTTTTTATATTATGCACTCAGTATAATACAATTTCAGACCATGTACTTGCACTTTGTTTTTTTGAAGGATTTCAGCTATTTTTTTTAGGAATTTTCTCATTTCATATACTCTGTCTCAATACCATCTACTCTTCAAACCCTAAACAAGAAAAAATATCTGTAAAAGAGAGTTTAGAGATCCCCTTAGGTTCTTCCTTTTGCAACAGTCAATACAAACCATCTTAAAAAGCAAAGCATTAGAATTGGACCAAACAGATTATTTTATTCAGGCATGTGGAATGAGTAGTAGGAATTTGTTTGGACATCTATATATGCTGCTCCTGACCTCAGAGTAGTTAGGTACCTATGGCTTTAGGCATCTTTAGATATCCAAATGACTAGGTATATATCATTAGAACCCTAAATTCTCTGCTAAGTTGATAATTATGTCACTGGAGTATCAGCTATTCAAGTATTACAGAGGTATTTAAGGACTGAAGTCCATGCCAGCCACTTTAGAACCATATCTAAAAGCAGAGACTCGGAGGCCACCCTCAGCAATTCTCATATTCAGAGGCATTCCCTGGTCTATTGTGCATATAAAGATAATCCTGCAGAGATCAAATAAAATAGAAGTGGCCTTTTCTGTGGCAAAAAGATGAACTAGATCTGCATTACTTTATTCACGACTAATGAGTTTTCCAAGAATGTAGAAGGCCATTGCTGGAAATCGTGCTGACCTGGGTTTGCAGAAGAATTTTAAATCTCTGTTTCACAGAATCTGGAGAGGTTCTTAATATTGCTGGAACATGGATTTTGAGTTTTGTCCTGTTAATACTTTATGTAACTTCAGAAGAGGAACTTGACTGATATGTTTTAGAGAAAAAATGAAGCAGGTGTCAAGAAGGCTCATCTTGGATAGATGTCCAAAGCACCAGTTTGGAGTAAGTATATCAGATGTCATAATGAAGACAGTCTTACCATGATCTAATTAGGGCACTATTCTCCAAGTGGATAGATAATTCTGGTGACTTCACTTCTTATTTCAGGAAGGTGAGTACCTAATTTTAGGATTGAAGAGACTGATTAACATAGCCGATGTCTGGGTCACAGAGGGATCTTCCTGTGGCCATCACATTTTTAAGTAACACCATCCCACACCTTTCCTATTTGTTTCACTCCTGGGTAGTGTAGATGACTTCAAGTCATCTGGGCTCAAATTCCTGATTTTACTGAGGTTGGATGGAAGCTGTACATCTGAAAACACCTTTTGAATTGGAAGCTTTGCAACCAACCAACAAAATGTCCACTGTTCCAAGTTTCACAAAAACTGAGAATCATGATTTTAGAACCTGACGCAATTGTATTGTGTTTCCTGACACCATCTATATTGTAAATGCCAAACAGTGAATATTAAACTATTCCTTAGATCTGCAGAGTATTAAACATGCAGTTGTTAAATCGGATTTTACAAGATTGAAAGAGTCAAGAATATTGTGCCTAGTGCTGGAGGAAGTTATAGCTCAAGTTTTAATTTCTGTTCGTTGACAGTCTAGTGAAATATTTACTTATTTACTTTTGAAATGTTCTCTCTAGGGAACTATATCATTTTCACACATCACAGCTGAAATTTGGCAATTTAGCAAGAGGAAGAAATAAATAAGTTTGCACTAATGAGAGCTGGCTTTAGAACTATGTCCGAACAACTTCTAGCAAGTTTCCCATGAACTTTAAGCTTCAAATTATATCTCCACAATTGTTTGAAGGAAATTTAATTCGGACAGCATTGCAGATCTGAAGAAGTGTTCGGAAGCTTGTCTAATTTTATTCTGGCTATATCATTTGGTGCATAAAAAGATACTACATCTCTACAAACTTGCCCTGCTTACATTCTTGCACCACCCTGGATGATGCAGCATCATTAGTAGTAGTAGTAGTAGTAGTTCTAGTAGTAGTAGTAGTAAAAATACACCTTTTCAAGTAAGGGGGATTGTATTATTAGCTGTGATATTCTCTGCACTTTAGTCCTAGAAGAATCAATATGAAGAATTTACACTGATGAAGTTGGAGGATTATTACAACTAGCATTTGAGTATTGTTCAGTGTTTTGTTTGTGTCTGTATGCTAAATTTAATAATATCTATTTTAATATTTTTATTTATTTTTATAATTTTAATACATTATTAATATAAAATAATAATTTTAAATAATAATTTTAATTAAGAATAAAAATAATAATTTTAAATAATAATTTTAATTAAGAATAAAAATAATAATTTTAAATAATAATATATTTTTCAGATGTGCATAAAATAACATCTTTTAGTTTCTGTCTGTTGATATCATGTATTATACTTGAGCATTAAAAGCTATAAATAAAGCATGATTCAGTGAATTTTCTTATTTTTGTGTTCAACTACCTGATATTAGAATTTGGCACGAGTTCTTTTTGGTTGTGCATACTAAAGGTAAGGGACAGAGTGTGCTGTTAAGGCAACAACAAAAATAATTTATGATCCTGTCTGCTCAAAGCAAAGTTGAGGTTACCTTTGTCAGCTTCTCTTCTGTGACACAGCTATGGGATAAAATGGTAGGAGACAACTTCTAGAAAAATTAATAACAATATTCAGAACAAACAGTGCTTGTACAGATAGTTGAACCTTACGAAGATTCAGCTGTTGGGCGTTCATTTTGCTCCTCTTTATCTTTCTGTTTTCTTGTTGGAAGTGTTACTAGCTCCCTTGTTTAGACATTTGTATGCTTTTGGTGTTACTGTAACCTTTTCACTGAACCAGATGTGTAACCCGCCTTCACTGCTTTTCTTGAGGGCTTCCATAAAATTACTAAAATAAAGATGAGCTGTTGGTATTCTTTTCTTCCTTGATGTTTAGGAATGCACATCTCAGATCTTTGAAACCACCCTTTTTACAATCCAAGCAATAGTCCTGTGCCAGCCTAATGTCTTTTGTCCACCCATGAGGAAGACCAGGAGAGTCCAGTGTCTATAATTCTGTATCAGGGATGAATGACTACCTGAATAGTTTTGATATTTGTTTCACTCACAATTGTATGGTGGTAGTGGTGGTGTGATGTTCTGAAACAAGTTCAGGTCTTGGTGCTGTTCTCCCCTGCCTGTCTTGCATACTGTTCATTATCCTTCCGACTTGCTCTTTTTCTTATAGTTTCCCCCGCAGCATAACTAATTCACACAGGAGCTAAAAGATACTTGTTAGGGTTGCTCATGAAGCACATCAGGCTTTGAGATCAAGCTGTGACTTGGACTATGAAAAGCTTATAGGATGGTTTAAAACAGAGATAATTTTATGGGAGAGTGAAGCCATGAGACTTGGATGCATTGATCTATTCCCTATCTGGATTTTTTGCAGCTGTTGAAAGCTCAGTTGCAAAGTAAGTGGAGTTGATATTTTTGATTTCAGCTCCTGTTCCCACAGTAATTTAACCAAGGAACTACTGGGGTGGTATAGTTTAAACTACATGTGATCAGTAGCTAAAAAAACAAGTTTAGAGGGAAATGCCCTTTAAATATGTTTTATTTAAAAATATGTAAAGATATCTATACAAATCAGCTTTGTCACAGTTGTTTTTCATTTATAATATTAAAGATGAGTTTTTTCCATGATGATGAGCCCTTTGGATCTGATATTTAAGTTCAGAAAAGTGCTAAGACCTTGGGGGACCTAAACTGCATCAGGCCACTTTGGTTTAATCTTAGAGCTTGATGAAGTTCTATGACAACATTAAATAAAGAAAAAATTAGTCTGTGAGGCTGGAGTGCTCAGCATTTAGGAGAATGTATGTCTTGCAGGGACTTTGATTCCTCAAAGATTTAGGTTCTTCAAATACTAAGACATCTTTCTTCACAGAGGTGCTTTTTGCTGATGGTATTGGAGAAGAAAAGGCATCTCTTTGGACATTTAGTACAGAATATCTGTGGATGAAAGAGTGCATTTCTGGCTTTTTTGAAAAATAGGATGCTAATTTCCTCCTTTCTTGTGAAATCAAGCTTCAAATTGAGAGAATCTTCCCTTTTACTCCTGACCCATTTTTCCTGATAATAAGTGGTTATTGCTCTGGGAGAAATAGATATACTAAATCTTCTTATAAGTACCTAAAAATACTAGGATGACAGTTTAACCTTTCACAACATTTATATTCTTGTGATTTTGTAGATGTTATCATTCTGATGAAAGGAGCAAGCAGTAAAGTTGTTTGGATAGGTTGACAACAAGCTAATTGATAAAACAAAGCCTAGATAGAATTGGGCCATTGAGAGAGACAGTTTCACATCTTGGAAAGCAGAATTTTATTATTAGTTAGCATATAGTGTCCAAAATGATCTATAGCTAGATTTTGAGTTGTACAGGGTGGCTTGGATCATTTTGACTTCTTGAACAACAAAAAAGAACCCTAAAATAAAACCAAAAGAAATTGCATTTTTTTTTCTTGAAGGTTAAGAGGGAATATGTCATACGTGTTCTTCCCTTCTTGCCTTAATCCTGTGGTTCAGAAAGAAGGAAGGAGAAAGAAAAAAGCTGTAATAATTATTAGCCATTTGAAAAAATGTTATTTCTTTTATTTCATCTAATACTATGTCTACAGTATTTGCAATTTATAGATAATTCCATGCAGCATAAAAAGAAGCTAAAATAATTATTTGCTCAGCTCTAGTTATGCAATTGTTCAGGGTGCTGGGTATTATGAGGACAGTGATATATTAGTTCCAGGAGCTGTGTCTTTAAGCAAAACTGCAGTCAGCCACTATTCAAGCTGTTTGAAGGTGCGCAGGATTTCTATTCAAAATTACTGCATGATCCTCTCTGGTGGGGATTTCATGTTTTATTCCAAATTAGAGGGAAGGTCAGTGCTCTGTCTTTGCCACCAGAGGTCTTCAAAGAACATATTACAGATATTTTTTCAATGGCTGAAAATGAGAGGTGTATCATACACAACTGCTGACAGATGTAGTAGGGAGTAATTTACTCAAGTACTTAAAGTAATTTTTTTGTCTGAGACAGAATTTGTGCATGTCTGAATTGCTGCTGGAAAATTGAAACGGCTCTGCTTGCTTTTCATCTCTCACTGGATGAGTCGTTTTCTATTCCCCTGCTTGGTGTTAGAGCGATTTTATAGTGATGAGTTAACAAGACTTTCTGATTATTTGTTGAACATACCTAACCAGAACGGATATTTTGGCAAGAAAAATTTTGTATTCCCTCAGTTGTTTACTGAGGCATGCTGTGGACAGCAGCAAATGGACAGGACAGAGGTGCTGAGGGTGGCCTTGTGGAGGAGGCTCTCCCAGGCCAGACCTTCCTGCAGCACTCACAGTGCAGAGCCCAGCTGACAGAGGAGCTTTTTCTGGCCTTGCCCTGGAGCTCCCTCTCCGAGTTAGGATGCATAGCCTGATATTTTGGATCTGCCTTTTTGAATACTGTGGGACAAATATATCTTTCAGGCATCCTTTGTACCTTTCCTTCATGCTTAAGGAAGGGAAAAGACTTCTGACAAAATAATTCATTTTCAAAACTAGGTTCTTCCTTTTTCATTGGCTTTGTATTAACACGTGGTGATCATTTACAGTACAATAATGCAAAAAAGAGACAATTGCATTTCTGTTAACTAAATAAATTCCCAGTGATACTGTAGGTCTTTTAAGTGCATCTGAATAAAGTCAATATTTCAGTTGAAAGAAAGTGTTAGCTCTTGTAAAGATTTTATAACTCATAAGTATTTTTTTTAATAAATGAAGACTCAGATGAATTTTTTTTTTTCATTTTTAATGAATGAAAAAGCAACAGGGAAGATACAAGAGAATGTTATGTCTCTGTTTTCCATTTTTGATCTTTGTGTCTGAAAGTGGCTATTATTTTGGCTGTGAATATGATAGGGTATCACTGGGAGTTTATTAGAGTGAGAAGGAAGAAAAAAGGGATGGAGCCTTGATGCTGCTGTGCTTGCTGATGTGGATATCCTGAAGAAGAGGAGATCAGCAGTATTAGGCTCCAGTTGTGTTACAGGTGAGAACAACCTCCTCTTTACCTCTCTCCCAAGTCTCTGCTTGAGTCCTTTTAAAGCCAAGTAAGTGCTACTCTGTAGCAATGGGTCCCCCACAGAGAGCAACTTGTAGGAATGAAATAAAAAGAATGCAAGCTGGACAGTAAACTCCCCCTGTGTGGCTGTCTTCAGCCAGGGCTCCCCCTGCACCCTCAAGAATGTCAGAGCATGTCTGGGCACAGGGCACAGCTGTCTCTGTTCCCATTAGGGCTCTTGGTTTTGATTTTGCTTGAGAAAAGCTGTTCTAAGCTAGCACTTCTGAGTATCACTGGCTTCATGTGAGACTGTGATGCCATCACAGGACAACAGTTTTACTGTCTGATTTTTGGAATTTGGGGACTTCTATGTGCCACTTGCATGGGTTGCTACTACTGTAATGAAAGCCTTAGAGGAAGCAGCAGCTTCCAGCCGTAGAATTGGCACATTTTAGAGTTGGATGTAGTCCTTGATAAAGAGAAAATCAAGCAAGATGTCATACTGTAGCTGAAATTTTTAGGAATATTTTTCAGTGCAAGTTTGGGGATGGTTCCTCAAAGACCAGGCTGTTCATGAAAATACACTGACTCCTAGAGGGAGTAAAGCAAATTAGAAAACCAAAACACTTAATTTAGTACTATATACTGAGAGCTTTGATATGTGTGGTACCAACAGGTTTTTATTTTTTAAAAGAAAAAGCAAGAAAAAAATAATGCTTGATCTCGTGAACAGTTAACAGGTTTTACTAGAACATACCAAATAGGTAATAGAACATACTAAAAAGTAATAGAACATATTAAATACCCGGAGTAAGACCATTCCTTTGGTTTCTCAACCAAGCAAAGCCCAGGTCCGTCTCTGATAAGGTAAGTGAAATCTCAGATCCACAAATACCAGAGCCACATTGTGCAAATGTGTCTTCTGAGCAAATCGTCAGAGTCTGTCCTTAAAATATTTGTTGGTTAACAGTCATTACCCAACATTTTCCCTGTGACAGATATTTTTAGACAGCCATGACAGCTAAGACTTCTCTGAAATCCTCAAAATTTACAATAGCTTTTAATTGCATCTGACTAGCATTTTGTAACTAAAATATTAGTTTTTCTTGCCTGAGCTAATACTGCTGAAAACAATCTGTGTCCTGGTGCCTTTTTTGGGGATTTTTAAAATTATAGACATCAGTAAAAACAGTAAGTAATTGATATGCTGAAATTTGGGTCATAAAATTCCAAAAACTATTCACGTCTTTATAGAAAAAACAATATATTAAAAGGAAAGATGCAGAATGTCAGGTTTTAGACATATCTGACTTGATGGAAAATCTTAACACAACTTTATAAACATGTAGTTAAAAAAAGGACACACAAAACCAGTGAATATTTCAAAAAGCTTAGGTTGAAGCAGGTCCCATCTTTCTTTCTGACTCTAAAAGAGTTAGCTGCTGGGTAGTGGAAGAAAGGAAGACTTTCTGAAATTTGCTGTTTTTCCTCTGCTTTAGCTTCTAGAAACAAGGCTATGTGATTGTGGTCAGAATGCGTGTTTGGATAAAACAGATATGAAAGAATAAGGAAGAGGAGTTTGTACCACTTCTTTGAAAACAGCAAATTCAATAAAATACAGAGACACTAGAAGTGTAAGGGCGGAATAAAAATTTTCAGAACTAGCTTATTTTTAGGAAAGACCAGCCTTAGGAATACCCTCATTTTTTATTGGGATGCTCAAATCAAATGCAAAGCATAATTAAGCATGGATAGTTCAGAATCTCAGTGAATTCTTCAGCTTTGCCTGAATAACAGTTAATAATAATTTTTGTCATCCTTTATGAACAGAGATTTAAATTCAAGAGCTTGACATAGCCTCATAAGGTGCGATGGTAGGCAATTACTAAACTGCAGTATGTAGCCATTGCAGCCAAATAAAACTCGTTATTTCTCTGAGGATTGATAGGTTGATTAATTGCTTATTCTCTCATTATAGGAGGTGCTGACAAGTGATTGCATACAGATGTCCATTGTTTAAGAACAGATATTTTGGTTTTCAATAAGGAAAAAGTGAATAAAGGCAAGATATTGATAATATGGTTTATGTTCACAGAGTGAGGAAATCTTACTCCTGAAATGCGTTCTGGAGTTTTGCCCTCCCTCTGTTGGGAAATGGTTTCAGGACATACATCTTTGTTAGATCAAGAACCTTGTTTTCATTCTGAGACTTAAATTATGCACAGTTAGTTTATGCAGATTTATTCCATTGCAGGATATGGTCTTGTAAAATGCTGAGTGCTGCCTGTAGGAAGCCAGGCTAGTCCAACTTCCTTAACTGAATTATGTCCAAAGAGGAACCAAATACAGAAATGGGAAAAGAATCTGATTAGCAAAGTAAAGTATACCTTGGAAGTCAGAAAGAGCAGTAGTAAAACAAGGCTTGTGTGAAGGGAAGCTAAGTTTAGCCCTAAAAATGAACCCAAAGCAAGTATTTTGTACATGGGGTTTTTATTTGTTGTTTGAGGATTTCTTTTTTGTTTGTATGGTTGTTTTGGGGTTTTGTTTGTTTGTTTCTTGTGGGTTTGGTTTGGTTTTTGGTGTGTTTTTTGTTGTTTGTTTGTCTTTCTCATAGCTACATGCAAAGAGAGCAACAAAAACAAGTGAATGTATTGGGAAGCAAGGATGGGCCATGCCTAAATGCACTCTAGACAGGAAATTTTATCAAATATCTTTTTCTGCAAAAAAGAAAGCAAATGTTAGGGTGAAGATGGACAAGTAAAGGAGGCATGAATTTTACCTGTAAGTGACAGAAAGAGGGAAAACTGGCTAGGGAGAAGAATGGAACCTGATTAGCTCCATCCCACAAAAGTGAGAGATATTGGGTTGTTTCAACAGCACTATTTTGTTTAGGACCCTAACATCCAGATAAAAGTAAAGGTAGAGAAATGGTTCAGTGTCTACTTACTTGTTATATTATTTCAATAATTTTTACTAAAAATAATGCAGGTGATAAGGATGACTAGAAAGAGATCATAATTGACTCCATTTTCTATTTATGAAAAGGCAGGCTACTTTGTACCTAGTGCTTTTCAGCTTGAAATGATTCACTGAAAACAAGAAGCCTGCCTACATTTCATGCAGTGTTTGACACAGCAACAGCTATGATACTAATTCCACCAGAGAAGGAGGAGGCTAGTGAGGAACTGTAGGAAGGAGGCTTCAGTTAATATTGGTAAAAATGAGCCTTGTGTGTTGACAGGATATCTGAAATGGACATGTGCTGATACCATGTGTGAAATGGATGTTTGGTCTAAAAGACTCAATTTTTTCTCTTTCTCTTATGGTCAGTGTCATTTAATGTTTTCATTAATGGTTAGCATGTAAGGGCAGAAGAATTCTAAGGAATTTTTTGAGACAAAACTGGGAAAAATCGTCATAGAAACCAGTACCTGACATGGGAAATATTTAGTGAAGTTCCAGAAATATGGTAAATATTATTAATATAGCTAGCAACATTTCACACATAGTTGATACCATAAACTGGGGGTTCATGAGTAAAAATAAAAACAATCCAATCTATTTGTCAATCATATACTGACTATAAATCAGCAGTTCCTATTGCTTTTGTAGGGAGTAAACAACAACAAAAAAGCATGTGAGTGTAAAACGTGTAGCAACTTTATATATACTTAAAGGGACAGTGTTAGAGATTATTAACTGCAGTGCTCAAGCCATTTTTGGAAGACTGCTGCTCAGTCACCTGTATTTGTAAAGCATGGTCTCAGCCTGGAGCAAGTGCAGGAGAAACTGAAGGATTTTATTAAAACTGTCAAAACAAAGGCAAATATTTACACAGCAAAAATTACAGAAAAGCTTGAAAGCTTTTACACTTCCAAAAGCATTCTGGAACTGGAGATAAAAATTATGTGCTTTCCCAAAGGAGTCAAGAATTCAAAAAGTTTTCCAAATTTCGTATAGATGATACTGTTGTTTTGTCTGTGTTTCATTAGGCTTATGCTTCTTACCAGCATAGCCAGTGAATTCAAGTAATAAGGATGGCTTTCAGACAGGAATTCAGAATTAGGTTATTACAGAATACTGTTGCTTTTGGCTATCTCTGTCATTTAAGCACAGAAGTTTAGTTCCTACGTGAGCTGACTGGACATAACACTAAACGTCCAAGTAAAAGTTGTAGCCTAAAACAGTGTGACTTTTAACAGATTAACATTGCTTTATTATATGGCTGAGCTATAACAAGTATTCCTCCTCAATTTAATGTTAATATAATTTGCTTCTGTGTCTTTCACCCCAAAATGTGTGCAATGTTTTTAATTAGTGACCATTTATCATTTTCTAGTGATGCAGTACTGTTAAATCTGTGGGACAGCAGAAGTGAATTTTTCCCAAGCTGCATGTATTGGCCAGAAAGACAAAAGCCAGGAAATGGAATTGGCAGCATCATAATTGAATGAGGGAACAGCCTTGATTTCTCACTGACTAATAGTGGCATAACAGCTGCTAATTTGTTAAAGTTGTACCTGAAATGACCTTATTTATATAATCATGGTTTTTAGGAAATTTTTATGGAACAGAAGTCTGGAAATTGGAAATGTGGCATTAAATAATAGCTAAAACTTGGCATAGTCAAAGTACTATTATTTGAGAGGCAATAAAGTGCTCTGTGGTCTTATAATCAAATAGCATGGATGACTATATATGCTTGAGCTGTAGAAATCTCTGAAAGACACCAAAATAAATCCAAATATTTTAGTAATCCTTTCACCTGAAAGTGCAAGCCCTTTTCCAGGGCTTTGTATAATTGTTATCTTTCTAATATTCAGGTTCATTGCCATTGCCAAAAACACCTCAAAAATATATTTATAAAAATAAAAATTGAATTAATTCTTATCTAATTCTTATCCTGTTTATTCAACCAGCTTCTCTTTACACAGATAATCCTGTCATTTTCCTATACTATTCCACTTTTTCATTTTTTGATAAATCTGTATTTATTCTGTTCTCTTAGTTTCCCTTTAATCCTCTGTCAGCTGCTTAAGAATCTCCTTTATCATCTCTTCTTCTGTATTTGAATTCTTTCACATGTATGCATGGGTCCTGCTTTCCTTCTCTTTTCCTTCCTTATTCTTAATGTTTGAATGATATAAAGCAATGTGAAAGCTTTTGCTGGCTTCTCTTTGCAGACAACTCCCAAGCTTACCTCTTCACCCCATTCTGTCTCTCTCAATTTAGTTTCACATTTCAGCCTGTCTTCCGGGATGTGCTGTTCTCAGTTCAAACCCAATATTCTGAAAGTGAACTATCTTTGGAGGTTTTTTTTTGGATTATCAGTGTTGCTCAGTTCTTCCTCTAAGCTGGTAGTTTTGTTATTTCTTTGGTGATTTAGACTGTGGCATGTGTCCTTTTTCAGCTACATTTGTGCTGACTTGAAGAAATTACAGTTATCTGTCCCCAGACTACCTCTTTGCTGAAAGCATTAGTCTTTCCCACCTCCAGTGTCTGAGGTCTTTTCGAACAAATCATTTAGTCCCAGTCAAAATGAACCAGGTTATTTTTAAAAGTGAATTTCAAACTTATTTTGATGGAACTGTGTTGAGGAAAAATCGCATGAACATTTCCTGTTGCTGCTAGGCTGGTCCATAGCATCTTCCAGAGGTCAGTGCCAGGCAAGGAGTTGTCTGGGAGTGTTAACTGTAGCTAGTAGCAATCTGTATGTTAAACTGTAGCAATGGGATGTCAGATTGTAATAGCATCTTATCAGGATAAAAGTTTTCTTTTATTTCTTTTCTTCACTCTTAAGGTGAGATATGTGTAACACCTTCAAATTTAATCATTAATTTTCTGTCGTGTCTTTTAAAAAGGTTTAAGAGATTCAGACACCCATTTTTTGCTTCGTCTTGATCAGCTGACTGTATGTATTTTATTCTTAAACTATGTTATGGATAGAAAAATACATTTTTGCTTGGGACAATAATGAACTGTTTGGACACTTGGGCAAGCACTGCACTTCATCCTCCATCTATTGGTTATGTTTTAACCTTCCCTTTAGAAGGCCAGGAAGGAACGTATCCAGCCTTTTCTCTCTTTGGAGACAAAGCCACTGGACTACTTTAGAGAGCATGTGAGATGAGGAAGAAGGGATGAGGCAACATGAGCTGCGTGTATCTGTTGTCTCTATGGTAAGCTTTGAGAGAGCACTGGCCAATTCACAAAGAATTTCTTCACTGAAAGGATGGTTGAGGAATGGAACAGCATGCCTAGGGAAGTGGTGGAGTTGCCATCCCTGGAGGTGCTCAGGAAACACCTGACATGGCACCTAGTGCCATGGTCTAGTTGGCACGATGCTTTTCAGTTAAAGGTTGGACTTGATGATCTTGGAGGTCTTATCCAACCTAAATAAGTCTATGATTCTGTGATTCAGTAACGAGGGAGAGAGATGAGTTCCACACGTGTATATTCAGAAGACATTTAGATATGCGGGGTACTCTACAGAAACAGTTTTAAGCATCATAAGGACTAGATAGAATCTGAGCATGGGGTGAGCCTGTCTGTACCAGACTGCACTAGGTCAGGGAAAACAAGTCTAAACAATTCATTCTGTGATGCTGCATGGTAAAGGAGGGCTGGGGAAGAACTTAAGAATATGAAGTCACAGTTTTTTCATCAAGCCAGAGATGACCATCTTTGTAATTCATCATCTTTGTTGTGTTATTCCTCAAAATTTTTTTCCAGTTGGGGTTTTCTTTGGAGGCATTGAAAATTTAATGTCCACAGTGTGCTTTGGAAAGGATTTTTATCATTAGTTGCCCACCTTGCTATACTTGTTTTGAGCTTGTCTTCTGCTGTTTCCAGCTGATGCCTACTAGAGCCTGAGAGAGGGTTCAGCCCACTACCATGTCATCTATTGAGTTCTCCATAAATGCCTGTGCCATTTGGTGAGATACCTAAATCTTTTTTTGTCAAGCTGGGCTGTTATACATGGGATCAAGCAGTGCCAGTACATTGACAAGATTTGCTGAAAATTAAGTGAAATGTTGCTGTAAAATAAAGAAAACACTCATCTTCCTTCCAATATGCCCTCATGCTTGAGCTGTTGGTGTGTTTTCATCACTCATCTGCAGATATGTCTGGAACAGCTGATTCTTTCTAAGAGAGAGATAATAGAACTGCATGAATTTTTCCGCATGGAGACAAAATCAGCTTATATACAAAATTATTTTAACAGCAGAAGTGCAACTAGTTTTCATCTCCCATTTCATCTCACATTTTTCCAGAGTGTGGACAGTTTTTATTACTTGCAGGTCTGAATCCAAAGAGATTTACAAAGAGAGGTGGTGGTCCATTAACATTGCTTCATGAAAAGACATTCATTGCTAGAACCCTCAAGCCATTATATATTTCCCTTCACTTGAGTCTTTGTGGTTTTCCACTCTTTTGTACAACTGGGCAGTGTATAGTTAGAGCATGATTTTGATGGCCAAAGGTAGTCTCAACCATCTGTTACACATTTAGTTCTCTCAGCCTTGGTATGTGAACAGCTGACTTTTCCTATTTGTCTCATATTTTCAACGATTTTAAAAAATTATTAGGTCTGTGTTATGACCATCAAGAGCTCTCTGCTTACCATGGCTCTTTAATATCACAAACAGAGCAAACAGTAAAATTATACTAAAATTAACCACTAATGTATTCAAAGAAAGGAGTAGAAGTTCAAATATTTTAATCCTGAGGATGTGGAAATACTGTACTTTAAGGACTTTAAGGACTGAAAAATTTTACTTAATTGTTTTTTGAGGTAAGATATTGGTAAAAATTACTTATAATTAATATTTCATTAATAGAGTTTTCACTTTAACCAATAATTTGGTGATACCTAAAGGATGTAATCTAATGCTGCAAATATCCAGTGCAATTATCTTCACCATTGTAGGTGATAATTTTCTGTAAAATGATGTTTTGCAACCATTGATTTGTGTGCTAAGTTTTGTTCTGTATTTAGCATTTGCAGCTGTCTCTAACTGTAGATTAAACTCTTTCCAGCAGAGGGTGATGGTACATTTATGCTCAGGCAGCTGATGAAAGTAACTTGAGAACAGGGCTGTTTTTGTGCTGCAGAGGAGGGATATGGACCTCCATGCATTCTGTTAAATGCATTCCTGGTTGCTGGTCTAAATGGATCTAGTGTAAAACATTGCCTAGGATCATGGGATTTTATTACTGATACAGATATTTAAAAAGTAGATCTGTGAACACCACAACTAAAGAAAGTTTTCGTGTGGTGTCCCTCCATTCATTGACTGCTTAACTGAGTTATGGTATGATTCTGTGTTGTACTTTTATTTACCTATAGCTTTCCCTTCAAGGGCAGTGCCTGTCAGCCATATGTGTTGTTGGTTTTGACTGTAGCAATAGACCTAAAAAAATATTTTAAAAAAATCCTCATCTGCTTTTTGCATAGATTACAAGGTTTAACTAATCTTGAGACCTCATTGCCTCTATCATGTTCAGGTGGAACTGATGAAAGGTTGCACATCTTGTGTGGGAGAGAGCTGGAATCATGGAAAGGAAAATACATAGCATTAGGTCTTGTTTACACAGGAAAAAAAGCTACTGAAAGATAAATATGCCTAAAAATTATGGTTATTTCATAATCACTAATACCAACATATGGTACATTATTTAGTAAGAGCTCTGAGACTTCTGAATAAATGATCTCTGCAGAAATACTGAAAAGCTTGACTGAATGAGGATCTAACATGGATGAGAAAAGAAAAATCACAAAAAATCCACTGGTCAACACAAACCTAAAAAGCAAAAAACTATAAATGTGAAAAAGTGTGTATCTGCTTTTCATCATACTGAGGCTATTGATTTCATTGTCATTTACTGTCACTCATTTAGTTCCAGTGATTTCATCATAAAAATTATGTCTATTAGTGAATGGCCTCAGTTACATTGCATATGAGTAGTCAAGTTGCAAATCTGTAATTGATCTAGACTCTTTCGTGTGTGGTACTGTCAGTAGTTCAACAAACACTAGCTTCTTAAATCTTCAATACCTCAATGTGTTAAAAGAAAAATAGACTTGATGTAAGATATCTGTTAACCAGAAAATGGTTAATGTCAAGCTAATCCTCCAAATGGCATATTTTTCTATGTCCTTTCAGATTTAAAAATTTATAAAAGCTTTAATTTATACTAAATCTTTTCTCACTGGCATTGAACTAGTTATTCTCTGGCATTTTTGTTTGATTGCCGTGTCTTATGTTTTCAAGTAAGTGTACATCTGACAGCTAATGCTTGAAGTACAAATAGAGAAATTCTGTTTTTTGTGCACTGTTTAAATGAAAATCTCTTTCAGACTTCTTAACTAAAGAACACTGAGTTCTGAAACAGCAGCTCCTTGCAGAAAAACATGTATTTTCTACAGTGTGAAAGGAAATTGAAATCCAGAATAGAGTGCATTTGGGGAGAAATCTGTAATTGTGATATGATATTAATTTAGCAGTAGAATGAAATATTCATGGCTTTCTGCAGTGTATAAACAACAGTAACAAAATTTGCTAACATTTTTACACATATATTTACACTAGAGGAGTTGAAAAGAGGCAAGGTTAAACCTAACTTTTACAACAGTTTTCTACTGGTGGATTTAGCGAGTCGCACTTGCAAATAAGTAGCTGGAAGGAATTGCAGTAGCAGATGCTGCTGTTTCTTTACATTCTTTTGGGCTGCTAACAAGCTCATGGCATATGTTGTAACCTTGATGCTTCTAATGCGATTATTTTGGATAAATTATTATTTCGTACTATTACATCTAATTAAGCACCTCGCAACCTTTTAGTAGGGAGCTCCTGGAACTTCACAGTATATTACTGTAATGGTTGTCTTCCTTAGTCTTCTGGTTACAGGGGAAGGAAACCTAACTATTTATGGCCCAAGTCTTAAAACAGTTAACCCAGTGCTTACACACAATTTATGCTGTGTGGCTACAGGGCCAATACACATACATATGTATATTTGTGCTTATTTGGGTAACATTATTAGATCAACCCTCATTTTTGCAAAATGAAAACTTGTGTTTACAGAGACTGAATCTGTTATAAACCCACTGAAATTCTGTGGCTGACTCCATTACATCAGGGAACCAGAATTCCCCTGTGAATCCCATGTTCCCTGTTGGGCCATACAGAACCCATGTGCTGATCGAGACAGGCTCAGGGTTGGCACTCCCCCGCAGCCTGCAAAAGTGCTTTCTTCTCGTGAAAGGATTACTTGACCTGAATAATTTTACATGATTTGAGAGTCTGTGACTTTTTACCAAACAGAATTTTCTTTCATATATTTTAGTCACTGTTGCTTTCACTAAGTTGAAGGCTAGATTATTATATTTTTAGTATCAAAAAAATAAAAATACAAAGGTGTACAGAAGTGAGTCCATGAAACAGACACTCAATAGTCAAGAACCTCTAAAGAAATTACTTTTCTAAATCCATAGAAGAAAATGTTTGATTTATATGCCTGCTATCAGGAAATTCATTGCCACAGTTATATTTTTTTGCCTAAGTTCATTTAACTGGTCTCAATTTTCTCGGTGTCTGAAAATGTAGCAAAGTTTGTGAGGCAGGAAAATTTGAATACATTCTCAGTCACACAGACCATAAAATGTAATTGTTTTGTAGTCATAATGGTGTGCATTTATATGACTATAAAACAATATAAAGCAAAGTCAAAATCCAAAGAAAGCTACCCCCAGCTCTACGGCCCACCTTTTAATACTGTTTTGGAGAAGTTATCAGGCATTTTCTTACTGCTTATCTCTGGTGTGATACATATTTATGATGCACTTGGACTTTTGAAAGTACTTCAGCTGTGTGCACTATAGGCACTAAAGCTTTGCAGTGAATCCTTTCATGGGAGACACATTGTTACTTAGCTCAGTATCTGACTATCCTACTTCAGCTGCACACCCTAATAATTAGTTTCAGGCAACCATAGGATTGCTTTAAGCTGAAGCTGTCAAATGATGAAAACACTAGGCCATCCTTTCTATCCTAGAAATAATTCTAGTGTATAATCACAAAAATATTGCTTTATTTGGTTTTCTATGTAAAGTGAAAAATGGGAAGGAATTCTGGGCTGGTATTCTTGGTAATTTTTGTTTATGTGTGCTGTGCTAAGAAATATTTAAAATTTTATTACTTAAGATTTTAAAAAGTTTTGGAAAATATGTGGAAAATATCAAAAACCTATTTGAAGTTTAAGTATGAAGACATTAATAGATAAAAAATGACTGAGCTGAAAAATAGTTTCAGCAAGCAGAATATATGGCATTTGGTAAACTTAACAGAAAGAAAAAGCAACTACAAGAAAAGTATAATCTGACTCAAATTTGTAGGAATAATATGGAAGGGCTGTATGGAGTGTACTCCATATACTTGAATGTTTTCAAATGGGGCACTTCATATCAAAACTATTTTGTTTTCATCTTGTGAGCAACTTCTGAGTCTCTCCTTTAAATTCAGTCCCTTCAGATAAACAAACCCATATACATGTATCAGTATTTACTTTGAAAACTTGCATTTCATGAAGACACTTTTCTGCATTCTTCAGGTACAATAGTTACCTCAGTAGTTTGTAATCACTAGCAGTTGAAGAGATGTGAAGGAATAGAGGTACCTGAACTGGCTTTGACCTGCGGTACATCAGCAGCCTGAGCAGGACAGGAGCTTGGCAGGGCTGCAGACTCCATCTGGGAAGTAAAACAAACACCCATGCTGTCAATTTGCACTGGGCTCCAGCCTGCCATTGGGACCTACACCAGTATTTGAACACTCTAATTTAAAGTAAACAAAATACGCCCATAGTGGGCTGCACTGTAACCTCTCTGATGCTGAAAGACATCAGAAAAAAGGAACTTTTTATTTTACAGGTGCAGGAGATGAAATGAGTCAGCAGCATTTTTGGGAACAGGCTTTTTCCATCTGAATATTTTTCTTATTTGACTGAACTGTGAAATTGTATTATTTTATATGAAAATCTGCAAGGGGAGTGGAAGGAGGGCAGGAAGAAAAGGGGAGGGTGGTGTCAGCCATCCAAGAATCCTGTGTGGGAATCTGCTGAAAGTGCTGGTATGAGAAGTTTTTGTGGATATAGGTTTTTAATGCCTCCTTACTCAAACTGTATAACCTCCCATATTCTTAATCTTTAGTTCTGTTTGCAATTTCTGTTTGAAATACAACAGGCTGGGGAAGGATCATAGGCCCAGCAAACACCCTGAGAAAATGGTGCCTGCCTGCCTGAGTTGATTCTCTTGTTGCCTGAGATAAGCTTTTTCTTTAGAAATCTTTACTGTTTAACTCCAGCAGTCACCACAACTAGGTTACAGTCGTTCAAAAGGAAGGACACTTGGAAAACGAGGAGCTGGAGAGACTCAGAAAATGGAAATAGGGCAGTTCATTAAATTAAATATATCTTGTGAGAGGCTCATTTTAAAGTTTGTGAAGAGAGGGAAAGAAGATTGGAATTGCAATGGGAATGCTCTATTTGGGTCAAGAAGAGCTACCCTCTCTCAGATACAGAAGGAACTGTGGATCCCCCATATGACTGACAGACCTCAGTTGCCATAGTTTGGAGGATGTTGTGGTGGAGGCTATGGTTGCAGAAAAAGAGAAAGTACTAATGACCTCCAAAAGGTATTTTAAAATTATATGTAGCATCTTTAAATATCTTCAGCATATTGAAAATTTAAATAAATTTCTTAATCTTCATTGTTCAGGTAATACTAAGTCAGTGCATAAGTGTAAGTTCAGAGTCTTGGATCCCTGTATAAGGCTGCAAGGACACAGATGTTATCCCTGTCTCAAGTCCTGATAAGCTCTGTACTGTTGGGCTGAGTTCGTGTGGAAATCAAGAAGGTCCTATTCCATTTCTCAAGTTCTTCATGTGTAGAGGCAAGAGCAATGCCTCAGAAGAGCACACTTAACTCTTCTTGGAGCTAGTGTGGCCATCAGTTGTTATAAAATACCTGCTTATCAAGAAACATGGAACTGAAGGACATTTTGTTGGTTGGGATTTGAATTTGTTTTCTACTATTGCAGGCAGCCAGGATACCTTTCAGAAGCAATCAAACATTGTCTCAGAATTTTAACTGACCTCTCGATTGCTTTCTCCTAGGAGCCTCATCCCATTTAAGATAAAATATTTTCCTTTTTGTATAATAGGCAAAATACTGTTACTTGGACTACTTGGCATAAGATAAAGCTCTGTTTTCTTTGGTGCTTATGGTTGATGTACCTCCTGTTTTTCTTAATTTTCTTTCTGCTAGCATTTACTCAGCTTGACTGTTAGGACTTCTCACTTTGCCTTAAATTTTCTTGTCTCCAGGATGCTAATCAATAGCTATTCTCATTATTCCTCTCCTTCATTTATTATCTGCATTAATTTGGAGGTGAATATCTGTCTGGCTTGATTTGCAATCCTTTCTCTGCAAAAACTTTGCCTCTTTTTTTTGTTTTTTTTTTTAAAATTGGAGGTACTGATAAAACTTGAACATTGCGCTGGTTGCACGTGGGTGGAGGGAAGGGAGCCGGCTGAGAGAAGAGCACAAAGCTTGGAAACAAGAGGGCTGTCTGTCCCTCCCTGAGAGCTTTTCCCTGTGGGCTGCGGGGAACAGTCAGAGAGCTGATTTAGTAGTTAACAGCCCAAGAAACCAATTAAAAAGTTAATTCGCTTTCACAAATCATAGTGGTAACGTTAAACTGTCTTTTTTTTTGGGCTTCCGGCCTCCGGAGGAGGAGTTGTCTCTGGCCGGGGACCCGGCCTGGGTACGGCTCCCGGCCCCCCGACCCCAGCCCTGGCCCCGGCCCGGCTCCCAGCCCACCGACCCCAGCCCCGGGCCCAGCTCCCCGACCCCAGCCCCGGCCCCGGCCCGGCTCCCAGCCCACCGACCCCAGCCCCGGCCCCGGCCCCCCGGCCCCGGCCCCGGCACGGCTCCCGGCCCCTCGGCCCCAGCCCCGGCTTGGCTCTGCTCGGCTCGGCTCGGGCCTGCGGGCCTGTGTGGCAGAAAGAAGTCCAGCCTTTTGCACGTGGTCTCTGGTGGCCACGTTTTTCTCAGTGTGGCTTTAGCCTGGCTTCTTCACTTTCTGGATACAAGTTTAACCTTTCAGTGCCTGGATGAGACTCTAAAATCTCCTGAGCTCCCCGGAATGAAAGGAATAAAGCAAGAAGAATTACAGAAGTTAGCGAAATGAAGGTAAAGTTCCTGATGGGAAGAGATTGAAAAGATGCCACTGATAAGTAGCTGAGAACCTTTTTTTTTTTGTGGGGCTATAAGGGAACTGTGACTACACTAAAAATTCCTTTTAACTGTGAAATGTACTTGGGGAGGCTTGGGTGCTTAAAAGGAAGACTTTTTGCTTCGGGGACATAGAGCTCTCTGTTTTGGGACTGGAATATGGACAGAGACATTTGATAGAAAAAGAGATGAAGAGAATTTTGTTTTTTAGCAGCTTGCCTTTAAAAGAAGTACCCCAAATGTGTAACAAAATCCATAGCACAGCTCTGAAAGGACTGTGAAAAATGGGAGGAAGTCATAATCTGCAGTATTTTCTGGGCAGACGTAGATTATGAAAGTGAGACACCCCCTAAGCCTAAACCAAAAAAAGGAACTTTTCTCTCAAGAGTGAACTGAAATGATTATTTAAGTAGATAACTGACTGAAGTGTTTTCTGTATGTTGTTATTAAGAAATGTGGAATGAAGAAAGGGGGAGGAGGGAATGATTTGGAAATCTTACTCTGAATTGTTTTGTGTTATTAATAAATTTCTTTTTATACCCTTTTAAGTTTCAAGCCTGCCTTGTCTCTGCTCCTAAATCCTATCCCTAAAAAAAACTAAATATATTAAAATGAGCAAACCCCAGTCACACCGTGACAAACATGCTTTTATATCTTGCATTATTTACATGATGTGGAATTCAGCCTTATTAAATACAGTATTAGTTGCCAAGTATAGATAGCGCTCTAATGTACATGTATGCATGTATGTTATTACTGCATTATTATGTCATAAGGGTGGGCTCATTTTATGCCCATGCTTCTATGAACTCCACAGCAGAGAGGGAATAGTCACTAATGCTGATTTAGACTCAGGAAATCAAGTCAGATTACTGCTGAAGTCTTAATTTTGAAAATATTAAAATGCATAGTAGAAAATACAAGGCTGTTCTGGCTCTGCGAACTATTTCTTATCAAAAAACCATTCCCTGGCTGTCTGAGAAAATAAAGCAGTGTAAGGTTCCACTCTGCAGAAAATCTTGTATTTTTGAGCAAGATGTGGTAAATAAAGTGTCTTCACAGGAATGCTGCCTTGTGTTCAACAAAAGTAGGTAGGATCACATCTGTGTCCTGAGTGCAAGAACATGTCTTTGGTTCTACTTCCAAAATGTTGCATATGAGCCTGTATAAAGCTGAAAGCAGTTGGTGCTATACAAATAAACTATGTGTGAGACAGAACATTTCACTTAGAATGTTAACAGTCTGTGGATATTTTATATGGTTCTGCTGTTGCAAACCATGTTTATTTGATGCCTTTGGTTGTGTGGGGTTTTTTTTGCAGTACTGCTCCGAAGCATAGCACTGGGACGGGAGCTGTAAGATGACTGAAGCTAGTGCATTTCTTCTACTGCAAGAATTAACAGCAAATGTCTTTAAACATATTACCTATATTTGAACAGGGCTGTCAACATAAACAAATATGTTAGGAAGCTTTGGATTTTTTAATGAGTTTTTCAAACCGGTCTGATTTCAGTGAGAGAAGTTTAATTTGGCAAGAGTCCCTGCAGAACCTCTCCACAACCTGCAGGTTTCCCCCAAGATCCTCAAAAGCTGTGCAGGCTGCCAAGCAGAGCTGACTCCAAGGGAATACAATAAATTTACAGCAGTATATTACTTCCATTTCCCTCTTTGCTTTTCTTTTGGTGACATCTTAAGTGGAAATTGAGCATCTGCTTTCATATATGACTGGTAGATCCAACGATCAGAATATGGCTGTTCCTCCATCTTAATGTTCAGGTTTTAAATATGTTTGGTTTGGGACTTAGTATGAGGTCAAACTGTAATATTTTTATTCAGAAAAAGATGTCCATTGACTTCTCCTGCAATGGATAGAAATTATCAGAACCTGAGAGTTTAGTACAGTTATGTAATTCTGGTTTATAAGTGCCACATGTATGTTTAATATGCCCCTTGGCTGCGTAAAGGGGCTCCATGGCTATAAAAGGATAAAGTGGCTCTCACCAGGATATCCTGTTGTGTGAGTGGCTGCAACTGAGCAAGTTCCTGTAAATGTCTGTTAATATGGTTCTCTCCCAGCCTGAGATTTTTTCACTCGGAATTATATAGCAAACTTCGCATACTTCACTGTGAATATAAGTACTTACGCTTGCTGCCCAAAATTTAATGTGTCTCAAAGGAATTTTTTCCTTTCATGTCTATTTTTTTTAATGGACTTTATGCCTCAGTTAATTTTGACAAATTTCTTTTTATTCACCCTTGAAACTTCTGTACTAAGATTTAGTCATTTACAAAGGAAAGAACAGCAGCAACCTCAGCATGCCAGTGTTGAAAATTATGTTTAGTTTCCTATTACAGGGCTGTGAATCATGTTTTATCTTTCAGATTTTAATGCTTTCTGATAGGAATAGAATGAGGGTAGGGGGGTGGTTTTGAAAGGATGTGTAAATGCTTCTTTTTGTACAACATAAGGTCTGTGGTTTGAAGCACCTTGGGAAGAAGGATTTGAAATTATGATGAGTCCACGCTTTACTCTAATGTTTTATAACAATTTTGATACAAAAAGTTATTAGATTGTCTCAGCCTCTGTGAAATATTCTAAGTGAAGACACACCAGCTGCATTCTCTTAGGGCTGATTATTTTCCTTGCATAAAGGGCATGTCACACAGTGGTTGCATGTGACTTGTCATTCATATATGCCACATGCCCCTCAAAAACAATTACAAGGAATTCTATCTTCTCTGGAACTATAATACACCAGGGCCTAGGGAAAGAAGATATTTCATGTCTTGAAGTTCACAATGAATATGTGAGAGCTGTGAAGAATGTCTTACTGCCCCAGGCAGGTAGCAAATGTCAGATGGAAGAAAGTTATAGGAAATCAGCCTATTTTCTGTTATATCTCTTCCTGCTCTGGAAGAGCATTTCAGCAAAGAGAAGATAAGATGGGGATTGTTTTAGACAAATCAAATTATTCTAAATTTACTTCAAGACCTGAACAACACTGTGTGCCATTCCAAACCAATTGTCCTCAAAACAGGGGTTTAAATGCCTGGTGGCTGGTGTCAGTGCCTGCAATATACGTAGAGCTACCTTGCTCTAATAAAACATATTCAGTGGTGAGGAATCTTTGTGTTGCTGTTTTCTTCCTTTGGCTGCTGATCACAGTAAGTGGATATCCATCCTCATGTTCTTGAAGTTAATCCAGAGAAAATATCCAGTGTGAATGCATTGCTTATTCAAGATTAGCTACTCTTTGCTAACTCTTTGCATACTTTCATGAATGAGATTTGCATTGGTCTGATAGAAATGTTAGATCTGCTGCTAGATTTCCACACACTATTACTCATTTCAACATAATTCAGTTTAACCACCCACCATGAACTGATATTCATACCAATCCCCATGAGCTGTAACCATGACCCTCAGCAGCCTGCAAGAATGAACTTCTCCCATATTCTTAAATTTATTGTTGTAGCCCAGTGTCATGATTTAGTCCATGAAAGCAACTGAGCCCATTAGAGCTATTTGTTCACTTGTGCCCCAATGGAATGGGGGAAGAGATTTGAAAGGGTAAAAGTGAGAAAATTTTTTGTTTGAAATAAAATCAGTTTAATAATTGGAATTAAAAGACACGAAATTAAATCTAAAGTAGTTATAATAATGACAATAAATAATAAACATAATAGTTTGTAATTAAAACAGAAATAAGAAAGAGAAAGAAATAAAGGCAAATCCTGCAAATGAAGACAATTGCTCACCCCAATCCACTGATGCCAAGCCAATGCCTGAGCAGTGGCACTTCTGCCAACTGCCTCCCAGGTTTATACGCTGAGCATGATGCCATGTGGTATGGAATTTTCCTGCGGTCCTTTGGGATCAGCTGTCCAAAAGATTGGATCCACACCAGCTATTGGGAGGAAAATTAACTCTATCCCAGCCAAACCAGCGGAGTCAGCACTCCTCAGGTAATGTTTTATGTGGTTTTCATCAGAAAGTGTTAGAGAATCAAACCTTGAATCCAGTAGACTTGCCTGCTGTTATCAGCTTTGACAATGGCCAGCTGTATGTCTATTGCCCATTTTACTGTCACAAATTCCCCATATTGCCCTCATTCAACATTCCAATAGAGGCAATGTTGTCTACAGTTCCTTTGTAAGGGTGCTTCGAGTGAGGTGATATGGTCTACAGCTCATTTGTAAAGATGCTTACATCTACTGACTCAAGCTGCTACAAGACATAATGATCAGGGTAGTTTAACCCTTCAGTGAATTCAGAGTGTCCACAAATAGCCAAATCTAGAGAAATGCAAATTTTAAGTGATATAGGAAGGTGACGCAGATAAATATTTGGATGTATAAAGGGAAGTGAAGAAGAATGGTAGCTGTGAAGTTATATCAGATGAGTGTAAGTAGGTTTATGTTGTAAGGTAAAGGGTTGGTTGCCTTCCGTGATTGAATAATATAAAAAATTTGACTAGATAAACTTTGCCAGACACTAAAAGTTCTGCGCAGTTCTATTAAAAATTTTTAGACTTTCTTATGAATAGAAATACTAAATCCACCAACAATGAGGGAAGCACACATCAATGCTTGTGAGTTCTCTATTAAGTCTTAAGATGAGAACATGCCATGACATACTTCTGCTTATTTATTTTAAGAAAGAACATTTACAAGTTGGAGTTAGCTCTTTATTAAGATGAAAATACTATATTAATACTATATATATTAATACTATATTATACTATATAAAATCTATTTACTGGTTCTTGTGGGGGTCCAGAACTATCACTGTGCCTAAGGTTAATGCTTAATTAAGAAACTAAATATATAGCTTAAGAAGAATACTTAATTTACTGGGAGTTACACTGTACAAGGGGATTGAGTATGTGCATCAGTCAACTGCAAAAATAAACTGTTCTTAGAATGACAGCTATATGACAGTAATATGTCTGTTTAATCATATTTTCAAATAAGCTTGACCCAAATAAATTCTACAGATGTTTTGTCACTTAGTTACAGGCAATATTTTAAAGGAATTGGATTGTTTCTGACAATGAGAGTTGTAACTTAAAAGCAAGTTGTAGCTTATAAGCAAGCTGCCAAACCTATTTTAAAACAACTTTAGTCAATGACATTATATACTTGTTTTATTTTTTAAATCAAAAGCAAGAAAACAGTATTTAAATATTGAGATGAATATGCTGTATTTCAGAGTTTTTGAAAGCACAGGAACTTCTCATGGTATCATTACACTATGTTAAACATTTAGTTTAGTACCTTATTTAATTAGTCTTCTCATACATCAGTACATTGTTCATTAAGGTTTATATTTATGTCCTGGATAATGCTTTTGGGAACAAGCAGTGTATTTTAGTGCATGAAAATTACTACTTTTGGGGGTGAGGGCCCAGGGGGCTGATGGAAAGTCATCTTTCTGTTGTGTAATCCTTCCTTCTGGTCTGAAACAGAAATGACATACTAATGCTATGATAGGTCCAAGTTTACTTTGATTTTATCAGGTAATTTCAAAGGAAAGTGGGTTTGACACTAGTGGAATAAATACTCCCTGGGTTTGTATCCAAGGAGGTTTCAGTTTGAATATAAATATTATTACAGAAAATCAGTAGCTGGCAGTTTTCTTTGCATATTTTATTATTTTGAATTATACTGTAAATTCATTTGTATTTGGGCAGAGCTGATGTTATTCCACTCACTCAGCAGTCCAGAGGAAGACAGATGATCTGACTCACAGTTCACAGCCAAAGTAATGGAAAGGTAGACAAAATTACTATTTTTTATTGAGTTTATTCACAGTTTATGATTATCCCCCAGTCTGTGAAAATAAGGTAGGACTCTTAGCTAAAAAGTACTTTGTCAGTTTAAAAAGATGCTTTTAATTTTCCTCTGAGAAGTTCAGGATATTATTCCCAAATTGTATGTTGTTCTGTCAGTCATGGGAGGTGTTTTCCAATAGACATCTTGACTAGCTGGAAATATTTTAATATTAGTTTGTTGGCTTTGATCCAACCAAAATGATAAAAGCAGATAGAAGAGAGATGCAAAGAAAGAAGGAATTTGGCTTCATTTCAGGCTGTTAAATATTTGGTCTCATGCCAAGTAGTTTAATTTCAGATGGGTTAATACATTTCATCTCCACTAAAGGAAAGGCAAATTTAAATAAGAGAAAGGCAAAATTTAGGGTAAGACCTTCTCTTTGTTTTCCTTTTTTATCAGAACTATTTTTAACAAATCTGGAATGAAAAATAACAAAAGTGAGAGGTTTCTACCTCTTCTGTAATAAAAGACTGGAGAGTTGCCAGAGATGTCTTAGGCACTTTGACCTGGCAAGAAATGGCATCTGAGATGTTCAGAGCTGAACGTTAACCTCCATCATTTCTGTATCTGCCTCCTACTTTTTGCTGTGAGGAAGAGAAAGCTCAGGCAGCACCATGTATATCACACTGCAGCAGTCTGAAACAGCTCAGTTTGGCTTGGGGGCTCTCATGCAAATCCTTTCATTACATTTGCTGAGGGAGTGTGGGTTTGCACTCAAAACTACCACCTTTGAATACAAGTTTAGGACTAGAATTAATTCAAACTCTTTAAGCAGAACTTGCTCATAACAGTGAAGTTTCACTTTGTTCCCAAACCATGTAGAACTGTGAGTTGTATGTGATTAGGATGCCGCAATAGGAACCATGAATCATTTGCTCCAGTTTTAGGAGTCTTTGAAGATTATAGATGTGAGGCTTTTGTTAGATATGATGTGCTTTTTATAGTTTCTGGGTCTGTTTCAAGCTGTCCATGTGAAAAGGCATGGCTTGAGATCAGTATAAATTTCTAAAAGACAAAGATGTCTGTCACTTCTAGCTACCTTTAAGCAGTGTGATTCCTTCCTACACGAGAAACCTAGTCAGATCTGCAAAGAAGATCCCATTCCAGGGGATGGGTCCTACTCAGAAGCACTTCTCTCCATGGTCTGGAACCAGGTGCCTTAAATGGATAGGTGGGATGCTGCACACAGTTGAAAGTTATTTTCAATCGGCTCGTTAACAGGATGTCTCATTTGTCAATAACCATTAAATGCAGAAAATTGCTGCTGAACCATCGGTGTCTGATGGAGGATCTGCCACTATAGTCAGTGAAGCACTTGTGCATCCTCTGACTGCCTCTGGAATAGGAAGACTCTGGTTTGTTCATGAGAATTTGGAATCTTCACTGTAGACTTTCCTATTACCTTACATTATTAGTGACCTCTGAAAGCTAAGTAGAAAACCAATGCTATCTCACGCATAGCTAATCTCTTGTAAGATTTTAAAAAAGTATCTTCAGCTAAATAGGGAAAACTTTCAGAATTATATTAGAGGTTAGGAGAAAAAATATATGCAAAAACCATATGAGTTGGAGGGGCTTTAAATTTAAATTTATCTTTTAGGACCCTACCAAGTATTTTGTTCCCCAATCAATTGCATGGATATGAACAATTTTTCTGTTTTCCATTTCAAGATCATATGATCTCATAGGTTTTGACAACTCTACTTCAGGTTAGTAAATATCTCTTGTTTCCGAAAATATATTCACAACCAGGAGCATCAAGGAAAGAGTTTATTGCAGAGATTAATTGCAGAAGGAGACAACAAAGGTGATGTCACTAAAAATTTTTGATTACTTGTCAATGTATTTTGAAAACTTCACAACTTTAACCATTTGATTTTGACTTTATCTTCAAACCCAGATGGCTTATTTGAGGCAGCCAAACAGAGCTATTCGTTGAGAATTGTAATTTTGCAAACTTGTTAAATATGAGAATATTTTTTCAGGGCTGGCTGCAGCTGCAGTGAAAAATTGCAGAATTGTTCACCAATCATTTTGGGTTGCAGATGGGAGCCTGATTTCCTGCAGCTTCCCAGTTCCTACTCAGAGAAATATGGAACATTTCCTTCGCCTTTCATTTATGACAGTACCACCACCACGTTTTATTTTCATTTAGCAGTAAAGATATGGTTTAGAGTCAACTGCCATTGGGAAAAGACTTCCATTACCTTGCATGGGAACCTTAGCTTATGTAATTGAGGACTAGCCTACTCTGAGTTAGGGCAACATAATTTATTCCATGTAGTTCAGGTGAAGGATGTTCATACTCTAGGGATGAGGCATTTTTTGGTGAACCAGTGTGAAGTACAGGCAAGGTAACATTATACAGTGAAGCACTGAGCTTTTGTGGTTTTGAGCTCTGTATAAGCATTCCTATGGATTAGGATAGAAAAATGTAAGGACTAGCAGATGTGCCATAGTTTGCATAGGAATTACAATTTAAAAGAACTAAGAAAAAACAAGAATTTAGCATATAGTTATTAGGTGGATGCTACTTCAGACTGTTTTTCATTTGTATACTATCACTATTTTTTTCTAGCTGTATTTTAGCATACTGCTAAAACCATGTATAATGTGTGTATTATTAGTGGAGTGGTGCTTTTAAGAAAAGGATAAAACCAGTTATAAATTTTCAGTGCTTCTGAGTTTATTGTGAAGTTGGACATAAAATGTCCATTCTGCTTTGATCAAGAATGTCATTTTGTCTCTCTCTGTATTTTGTGTCTATTTTGTTGTTGTTTGGATTTTTGGGAGTTTTTTTGGATTCTGTTTTGTTTTATTTTTTTTTCTGTAGGTAGTTACCTCCAGGGTAGTAAAGACAGTAGTAGACAGTTGGCAACCATCAAAGAAATAATTAAGCATTTCCTTTAGAGGCTGTAGAGCTGTTCAGAATATCACTTCAAGGCTAAGAATAGCACAGAGAATTTAAATTACAGTGCAGTGTTGAATTTTTGTGCTACATCTACAGTGTGAATTTTTTCCTTGGTTTAGGAGGATCCTATGATTATTAGAACCTATAGGCTGCTGGAAAACAGTTGCTAAAGTATGAACTCAAGATGATGTTATTTGGGGACAAGGAAGAATAAAGGCTCCAGGAAATCAGAAAGACAATGTTTCTCTCTCATTATTTTGGGTCACTGAAGATTACATCTGAAAAGGATAATCTCAGATAGGTATTTCAAGGCTCACATATGGAGAAGTAGGACAAGAGATTATTTAACAGCTCAACACAAAATTTGTTGGTTAGGGTAGCTGGTGCCAAATACTCAGTGTACTTGGCAATAAATTGCTTTTTATCTAGCTTAAACTCTCAGCTAAAAACTAGCGTAACTAATGCATACTTAAAAGAAAAAAAAAAAAAAAAGAAATGTTCTTTCTTGGATTGAGGCATGAAAACTGTGTAAAAATAGCATCTCTTCCCAGACTCTGGAGTCAGGAAAGCAGGCAACCAGAGGAGGGGGCTACCTGTAAAGCCCTCTGCTTTTTCAGGGTCAGAAAGTTCCTTAGGATCTTGTAAGTCCCTGTTGTTTCAGTAAATGGAAAGTCAGCTAACGAACATGCCTGTTAACTTCAATAATAGTCATGTTCCTGTAGGCAAAACAACAGTGTTACAAAAGATACATTTGTGAAGAAATGGATTTTAAGATTAAAGAATTAATATGTCATTGGCTCTGTGAGAGGCATTTTAAGAAAAGTAGTTTGTCATCCAAAAGAGTATTGATATTGCCTCTGGAAATGTTTTGCAATAAAATTGTAGTTAGAGTAATCCTAGGTTTGTGCCAACACAGGATAAAAGACAACAGCCTCAGAAATCTGGCTTCGAATCTCATATAGGAAGAGTTTCATGTAATTTTAGTATGTTTTATGTTAAAAAGTCCTGTAGAATTAACCAAAATAATCTAGAACTCAGTGATGACATAACAGAAAATATGATCTCTTTTATATTTTGACATGTGCAAAGATAGTTGAAAGATGTAATGCTGTGCAAACCAGACTAATATGGAATAAGAAAATATTCAATAAATTTAACAAATAACATTATATTGATTTTGTAGGTATTCTGTTTTATTTACTTAATATGATATGCTCAAGAAAAACAGTAAACAGATGTATCCCAAATGTCCCTGAAATCAAAGTGTAAGTTCTCTCTTGTGATGAGCAAGAAATCTTAACTTTTTCTCTACAGCCATTCTGAAATGGTAGAAACTGATGTGCAATACAAAGCCCAAATTTTAAATAAAGTGAGTAGCTCAGTAGGCTCATGGACAACCCCACTTCCAGCAGCTGGCATATTCTTAACAGAAAAGAATTTCAGTGGGATATTTTTTTCATTAGGGCTTTTGTCCTGGCCAACAAAGAAGTACATTGCTTAGTGACTCACCCTGCAGCTTGATAACATATGAATGAGGTGCGAGGTCATGTTCTGCCATCCTTAAAGTCAATATCTAACCTCATAGGCATTTATTTGCTCTCTGAAGGTGATTAGGATCTGCATTACAACACCAACACTACTGGTTTTAAAACAGCAAATAAAATTATTAATTTATTATATATGTGTAAAAAATTCGTTGCACAGTCTGTCCATGAAGAGAGCACTTCAGGAGCTCAGATGTTTCAACTGAAGATGATGTGTGCAGGTTCCTGCATCTTTAGTTGAAAAAAGCAGCTTTTGAAGCAGTTTTAATAGAGTCATAGCTGTATGAAAGATTCAGGGAAAAGTTTTATAATTTGCAAGTCTTAAATGCCTGGAAAATGTATCTAGAGCTTACAGGCATCTCCATGATGAATACTCAAGCTGAAAGGAGATTTTCGTCTCCCTGTGGCACGCACAGACAGAGCTGTGATTCTCACTGAATATTTGTTGTGCTGCTTTCATTTTGTTCGGACGGGTGTGGATGGATAGCAAAACAATGTTCCAAAATTAAAAGCTCAGAAGACCTTAAACTGACCTCTTAAGTCCACATAATAACAAAGCAACATTGAAGGCCTGACCTCACAAACTCGGAACGCACAGTGCCAAATAATCTTGAACGGTATAGGAAAGCCAAAATATTGAACCTTATTTTAGCTCTGCTCTGACAGATGCACTGCAGCCTTAGGCTCAGGAGCTTTATGTGCTTTTCTGCTCATGAGTAACATTCAGCTCAGGCTTGTGGGAAAAAAAAAAAAAAGAGGAAAAGAAATCCTGCATGTCCACAAGTGGAGGTCCCCTTGCTGCAGGGGAGTGCAGACTCTTGTACAGCTGGGGCAGGAGGTGCAGAGTGCATTGCCCTTTGGGTTTTTTCTTTCCTTGCTTGGGAAAGGATGTCAGGCACTAGATAGAATCGAGTAGCAAAGTGGCAGCCCAGGAAACACCAGTCCTTTGCTAGCCCTTTGCTAGTGAAGGCTGACAAGAGGTCTGTGCCCCTCCTCTGGCGTTTGATGTTTACAAGTCAGGGTGGGACGCGGTCGCTTCAAGTGACTGGCTCTACGTGAGTTGTGTCGATGCAAGATTATATGCAGTGAAGTAGAAAACAGAAAACCTAGGAAAAAAACCCAGAGACCTGGAGAAAAAGATCTGTGACAATTTAATTCCAGTTCACTTCAGACAAAGGTCCTTCTTAGCTCAGCCCTGAGTCTGGGTACCATGCTGTGGGCTACTCTTAGCACAAATATAACAGCTAGGAATTTTTGCTAGAAATTTTTCTCTCAGATTTAGATATATTTGGTGAATTGTTAAGGCCATTTTCTGAACTATGGAGTCAGTCCTAAGGATTATGTTTGATTACCTAAATGTGCTCTCATCTCTTTCAGATGGAGAGATAAATTAAATGCTCCTGGACCAAGTTATCTGCAGAGAACTTCATCTGGGTGCTGTCTCTTCACTTTGAGGAGACTTGACTTGCAATGAGTCTCTAAAACAAAGTGATAACTGCAAAGACTGTCTTTAACATAAATATGTTTGTTTAGGGCCCTAACATGAGAAACATTCCTACTCAAAAAGGCTCGTATACTAGGAAGTTTGTGTTCTGACAATGTGGTTCTTTTATGAGGATAGAAGTACGATGGGAACACATGGCTGCTCCTCTGTAATGCATAATGCTTTTATTGTAAATAGTACATTTTTCTTCTTGCAATAAAATGGCTAAAAAAGCTAAGTCAGCATATAAAATAGAAGTCCTGAAAATGAACTGTTTAGTCGTCTGCCTTGTCAGTCCATGTATAAATTTCTGCTTTACACTTTGTAGTTGTATTGCTGTATTTAGTTGAAGGGTATTTGTCAGTTTGGAGTAGAGAGTAATGTTTTGATCTTAGTGTGAAATTGAGAAAATAATAAAAAAACCACCAAACCTTCTAAATAATTAAATGAGGATGCTTAAGTTAAAAAATGCACGTGTATTTGGAAATCAGATGTCAGAAATTTATTTAGAGTTTCATATTGACATTAAAAATTGTCACAATAGCAAATATGGTATGCAGGACTCCAGTATATCTTTTATGTGATGAAATTCAAGTGCCATTACTTCATGATACCTTCATATTTGAAATTTGTCAGGAAGTTTGTGGGACAGAGCAAGAGGAAGGTTTGCATTCCTTTCAGAGTGAAGATGGATTATAATGCCTGGTGGAATTTTTATCCAGAGACACTTGCAGTCATTAGCCTTGTCAGGATTTTTTTTAATCTGAGTAGCAGGAACTGTGGCTAACAGTGTATACAGTTACTAACAACATTATGGTGGCAGAACTAGGTGCTGTCAGTATTATCTCTTATAATACAGATATTTCTTAAGCTGTGGGTACAGAGGGTGGTGTGTGATCGATGAAGGATGAGGCGACCTGAGAGGGATGTGGATTTTTTTTTCAGTTGAGGCAGGGAGACATGTCCTCCCAGACTTTCCACACTCTCTCTGATTGTTTTGCCTAGGTTTTTGGCACAGCCTTCTCCAGGCAGCAGAACCATTTGCACCATGAAGACCTGAAAGGGCTTGGCATTATCACAGTGTTTATGGAGGCAAAAGTCACTGCCACTTTGTCTGGGTATAGCACAGAGCCTGTCAAAGGTGGCCCCAGATAAGGTGAGCTGATGAGAAGCTGAGAGCTCATCTGTTCCCATACACATCTGAAATTCCAGGAATGTTATATCAGTCTGCTCCACCTTGCTTGAGAGGGGAGCAGCTATAGGAAATGTTGCAGAATTTGTTAAGCTTGTGAAAGGATATATTGAGTTTGTATGGTGCACAGCTTTATCTTTTCATGTTCTTGTAAAAGAGTAACTTGCGACTCTAGGAGACTTCAGGCCTGGGGCATTACATAAAACACTTGACAAAGAATGTTGATACTTGTCTTTTCTGTTCTGGTCAGTTGTCCTTAAAGTAACTCCTGCAGACTCCATCTGGCCATCCTTATGTGACTTTGAAAAAGTCAGCACTATACACTTAATCTGACTGTTAATTCATTATGGTGGGTTTTGGGTTTTTTTTTTCCCTTATCCAGACAGATGGAATAGTAAGAAAATTCTCTTTGCTGCCAAGAAACAAGAAAAGTGATAATATCATATTCAGGTGCTTTCCTCTACTTCATTTATTCTGCATTGCAATGATGTTAGGAAGGGAAGGGTAAACACACATATTCTCTGCCAAAGTTTCCCTACATGTGGAAGAATGAAGAAAAACAGGGAAACAAAAAAGTGTTGTAGGTTTTTTGTTGTGTTTTGTTTTTTGTCCAGAGGGCTGCATTAGCAGGACTTCCCTATATAAGATGCAAAGGTGGTTGTTCTGTTATTCCTGTTGCATGTGACCCCTCAGATGGACAAGTATGTTGTAGATGGATCTCAACCTTCCAAGAAGAAGAAACAAATAACCATGTTAACTGATCAGCATTTAGGTATCTCTACCTAGTCTTTCTAAGTGGGACAACACTTCCTTTATGGTAGGATAATCCTCCATTTCTTATGATTTTTTGAGGTGACAAGGAAGCTATCTTCCACAATGTATATTTCTGCATATTTGAAAAATAGTAATCAGGCTTCTGTTTATGAGCTTGAGAGCTGACTGCTAACTGCTGTTAGTTAAAAAAGATGAAATCTATGGACTGGAAAAGCCTATGCAAGACATACAAGGAATTACACACCCATGCTGGTATTATGAATTCTAGCCACAGGTGGACATACTGGTAGATTTTGAGAAGTTTGGATTTTGCACAAAGCCTCAACTTTGCTATAAGCCCAAGACGAGAATAATTTCCAATTTTTGCAAAAGGATGATCTTTTTAGCTTTTTATATTGAATTAGTTGCTTCCAAATTTAGATATATCCATATATATATATATATATATATATATATATATATATATGAACTCTCAGCTATGTTCTGAGGCTCATTTTGGGGCTACTACAGATGAAAATCCAATGTAACCAGCTTCCTGTGCCCCTTGTATCCCAACAAAGAATAGAAAAGTGGTAGTGGAGGGAAGTTGTCAGAAATTACATGCTCAGGAAATCACAGTAGCTGCTGCTGCTGCTTCTTGTGAGCCAGTACAGTCAGCTGCAGCTCAGGAGAGCTACAGTTCACAGTTCTTCTCCAGAGAGGTGTTTCTGAAAAAAGTTGTAATCAAAATTAAAATATTGGTGATTTGTCTTGACTAATGCAAACTATTTAGGCTTGCTCTTTAAGTCCTTGATAGAATTATATTACCCAGTGTTCAATCTACAGTTGCATTTTCAGTTCAACTCTGAAATTAAAAAAATGCCCTCATTGTCTTGTAGATGACTTAACACCCTCTTTATTGTCTTTTTTTTAAGGAAATGGTTTCTCAAAAATTTTTCAATCCATCTGGAGATGAATAATTTCCTAAAGGTACCTGCTGACTTTGTTTAGATTTTTAGGATCACTCCTCCCACAACTAAATTTGAATTGATATGTCTATTTATCAGAAGGTTGGCAAGCAAAAAATGCAGGCAAATATGTAAGAATAAAATTTAAAATATCCTGAAAACCAACTTACATTCACAAATATATTAATAGATTTGGAAATGTCCAAAATGCTCACATGTTCTTAAGCATTCCTATCCCAGTTCATTGAGCATTTTGGAAAAGTTTCCAAAGCCTTCCACTGATGAAAATTCCAGACTTTTCATTAGAATTAATTATATTCCATATTTATATTAGAATGTTCATGCAAGAGCTCACTTTTTCTTTTTTGAATCTTATCCTCAAGATTCAAACTTAGAGACCAACAGATCTATACTTTTCTAATGTTTTCTTTAAAACATCTTATCACTTATAGCTGAAAACTGTTTTTTTTCTACTGTTTTTCTATATGTCTTGTTTTCTTGACTCCACCAGAATTTTCTTAAGATCTTTTTTTAGATATGGGACCTGTGTCTGGACCCTAAAAAATCATACCTTATCACACTTTATCAATCCTGCGTATAACTCCTATTTATACACTTGTTTGCCTTTTTTTCCCCCCCTAAGATGATGACAACACTGATTTATGTTTAGCTTTGATTTATTCAGATATTGGTGGTTTTTTTTCCTTTCTTTTTTCTTGTTCTTTTTTAGAACTGCTGTCTCTTCATTTACTTTCAATCTTATATTTGTCATGGCAGTTTCTGCTGAAATGTTATATATGTTATTTGTCCTAAGCTAAACTGTAACCTTTTTCTAGCTGTTTCTGCAGTTTGTCTGGGTATTTTACAATTCTTAAAATTGCATTCTCCAAAGCATTTTCAGTCTTTCATAGGATCAGGGAATTTTTAAAGTTGTGAAAAACTTCATTGAGTCCAGCCATTGACCTAGCTCTGTCCTGTTCAACACAAACTTGTTCCCAAGTACCACACCCACTTTTATTTTTTAACTCTTGCAGGAATGCTGACTCCACCATGTCACTGGGTAGCCTGTTGCAATGGTTAACCTCTAAACATATTCTGTGGCTCATCATCTCTGTCTTTGATGAAAACAAGGTCCAAGCCCACAATAGAGCACAAACTTTCACATCAAATTATTTGTAGCTGTACAATTTTTAGTTTATTTTTAAAATATTGGGTCATACACTGTCAGATTCCTAACTAAATTCACAAGCTCTATTTTCCCACTGAGGGGTTTGGCATAAATTGCTTACCTGTTCATTTCATAAGTACCTAGAAATAGGAGTTCCTGGGAATTCAGTTACTGATCACTGAGTCCAAAATTCCTAATTTCTTGCTAAATTGTAGTAATAATAATTTTT
>WBND01000411.1:428347-444246 GCA_013398595.1 Tychaedon coryphoeus
CAAAGTGTAATTCCAGGAAAACAGTGTGAGACTTCAAGGAAGGCATAAACTCTTCATCAAATGTAGTCAGTTTTAAAGAATGAAAAAGTATAGCAATAATGAAACCAAAAACTCTTATTGTAAGCTCTGCAAAGACAACTTGTTTAAATCAAGTTTGTTCTTCTCTGATGAATTCACAAAATGGTCAGCTAGATCATAGCTTTTCAGAATTTCATTTTCTGCACCTGATGTGAAGTGAAATTCCATCTGTGGCAATTTGACTTCCCCAACAATACAAGCAGAACCTAATTTCCTTGCTAGAATTGAGCACTAGCTCTTCCAGTTTGCAGTCTGGATTATGAGGCACTCCTCCCCTTGGTGTAACACGTCTCACCACATTTTCACAGTGAAGCTTCCCAATGTTGAGTAAAAAGGATGAGTGCGTAAAGTGGAGGCAAAAACAAAGCAGCGTTGGCTACACAGGCAGGAGATGTCAGCTGCTCTTTCCAAGGATATTCCTACATCCAGCATTAATGTGCTTTTATGGGCAATTAGTTGCCTGCTTCGCCCGTACCTAAAGCTATCCTCTTTTCAGATGATGTTACAGGGAATTCTGATCAGTGCTTCCCCATGAGCTATATGCCAAAGCTTAGATATATTTGTGTGATGCTCCAAACCTATCCATCCTGGTCTATCCCATGATTCTGAAGTATAATTTGTAGGGCTCTATCTACAGCTTAAAAAAATGTAAATCTTTGCATAAATGTTAAATTAACAGTTGGAAGTTTCCTAAATCACTGGTTTTTATTCTTTCCTCCTTCTCATTCTTTATGTGAAGATGAGTGATTTGGTAATTTATGATAAGGTGTCTGGCACATAAGCTGCCAAAAGGTAATTAGCAGGACCGTGTCTAATTTAGTACACTGACACAGGGGCAATGCTAGAGTTCAGACAATATCCTCTGCAGGCCTGGCCAGCTGTGTCAGGTGTGAAGTGTAAGGTCTCCCAAGCAGGAGAACTTAATTTCTATCTTCAGCAGACCTAATAAATAATAAACAAGAGACACAGGCTTATAGGGGAAATTTAGTCCCTTTAGCACCTGGGCCTCACTGAGCACAAATGTGAGGCAAGAGAGATGCTGTCCTTGTGCACCCTGTTTCACAGATATGCTGGGGGTTTGTAGCAAGGAGTGGAGGAGATCGTGGTGCTACAGCCAAGGTACCCATGCTACCCACCTTTTAACAAGAGGCCTTCAGAAAACTGAAGCTACAAATAGGTTTGTTCATAGAGAGGTTGTACAGGAAGTGGAAACCTGTTAGCAGAGGCAACCTGGTCATGTTGAAGGGAGGTCTGCTGGTGGTCAGTGGTTCCTACTTAGCAAGGACCTGTGTGAGCATGAAGGACTGTAGTCACTTCTCTTCCTTCTCTGTTGTACAGAGCTTTTTTCTCTAGCATTGTGGCCTTTCTCTGGTGTGGCCACCACTACTTCCACTGGTGCAAAGGAGAGGCTTTGGATTTTGTGCCCCATAACCGGATTTGTTTTGCCTCTGCAAAACTCCCATGACTGATACCTGAAATCCAGTTGGGGTCAGTATCAGACTCTTGTAATGTTAGGAGCATAGAAGAAGAGCTCAGAATCCTCCTGCAAAAATTCTGCTCTTTGCCCTCAAAAAATTCCTGCTCTTTGACCTCAGATATAACTGTCAGAGCTCTTTTAAAATTTGGTACAGGTACTCAGTATGAAGTTTTTGGTTATGCTTCAGGTGACACACAAGTGGTCAAATATTCCTGATAACTATGATTTTCCTGAATATATGAATGACATGATTTTATGAATGAGTATATTTTCCTTCATTGACTGGTTTGTATAACTATCCATATGTGAAATATAGGTAAATTAATAGATAACTATTTATTTTTTTAAACTGAGAATGCAATAGCAGAACAGACTGGTAATCTACTCAGTTTAGTATCCTTGCTCTTGGAGTGGTCAGGAGCAGATTGTTAGGGAAAACTGTGAGAAATTTTACGAGTTGTAAATTACTCTACCTCTCGTTATTTTCTCAGGCTCCACCAGTCAGTATTTTAAGAAAATTCGTGAAGGTTGCGTCTGTTGTTTATGTACTCATTAACTCCTGAAGTCAATTAACACACTTTTTAAATTTAGAACTTATTGGCACTATTATGATCAGAGGGATCTCAAAAATATAATAGTAGTAGTGGTAATAATAATAATAATAATAATAATAATAATAATAATAATAACCGCCTTGAAAATTATTCAAAAATCTCCTTTTTTTCTTAAACCCACAACCCCAAAGTCTCATAGTGGAAAACTGCTTTTCACAGTTAATTTGCAGTGACATTTGTAGTTTGACAGCAAGACCATAACTACTCAGCAATCTCTTTTCCTATGAAGAGCTTCTGCCTACTTACCTCCTGTAGAAGTTACCCATAAGTTATCCTGCACACATCACTCACTACCCACTCAAAACCGTGGTTTTCTCAAAAAAAAAAAATCAGTTTTTGCCTCAGGGAAAGTTGAATATGATCTAACTAGGGATAAAACCTCACAAAACTGGGAAATTGCCATTTTAAGAAGCTCACTGGGCTGAAAGCCTGCTTTTTTGCCTGGCTGTTGGCATACCTGTTGTTCCATGGTAAAAACAATGAGTAAGTGTATTGGTAAATGGTGAAGGAAAAAATGCATGCATCCAGCATCAGAAGCCTTCAGACATAAGCTTAATCTACGGTTTGAGTTTTGAAGATTTCATTTCCTTACAGGTGACTAGTGAGATAACATTTAGCCACTTACCATGCAGATCTGACTGACCAAGGGCAATATGGAATTATGAGTGTAGGAAGGAGGAAAGCAACCTGCCACTGTCATGCTGATGGGTATGAAATCTCCTGATTCTAGTTAGTTTCTTAGAATCATTAGCTTTAGCAAATTCCAAAGAGTGAGTGTATACTACTTTTTAAAATAGCTGTTAGAAGCATTATAACATAGGAGGTTAATGACCTAACTTTCCATTGAGCTAAACTTACTTTCCTTTAAAGAAGATGATGGCCATATTTCCCAACTGACCTTTAGAGCCATGACCAGAATATTTGTCTGGCTGGGAGCCTCATCACCTTCTCCATGGAAGAAGAGAGCCAAGGAGATGGAGAGTTCCAGGAATAGCAGGACACGATAACAGCTCTGTCACTGCATAACATGTAGGTGAGTCATGTAACAGCACCAATCTGAGCAGTTTTGCTACTTTACTTTATGCCATAGCTGAGATTTGGGCTACCTGACCCAAGCCCCTCCTTCTTGGCTACAATTTCACTGGGACAATTGGCCCAAATGACACAGGTTGACTGTATCTGTATGTACCTGCTTGAGGTTAAGCTCAGGGAGCCACCTGTGTGCAACTACATCATAAATATGATCTGCAAAAGGAATAATCTGAGTAGCCTTTATGGAGCAGTACAATGGTCAGGGCACTGGTGCAGACTAGGTTCAATGCCAGTGGTCACAACCATGATTTGGAAAAACTTACTTCTGAAATGGCAGATACAGATGTGGTCATCTCTCCCTATGTGAGGGCACAGGTAATAGAAGAATAATAGCTAATCTGTTACATTTCAGATTTTTTTTTTTTCTTAGATAATAGATTTCTTAACTCCTGGATAAATATCATATCCCCACATATCTATAAAATATTTTATAATTGTGCTCATGCAAGTATAGCTGGAAGAGTAGAGGAGATTGATACATCTTTCATGCAGTGGGAAAGAGGACTTTCTAAGGACACTATTCAGTCAAAAATTTAATGTAAGATTTACATCTGGAGCTCAGCTGCTGGAAAGTGATAAGTGATGGTCGTAATAATGGCTTTCTTCGGGTGACAGGTAATACCATCATTCTTTTTCTAGCATCTTAGCATTGTTCTAATTTTAGTCAAAACTGTTTCCACTTTCAATGGAGTCTAAAGTTCAGTTAGCTATTGAATTTCACTACCATATTTTGCAAATTGCTGCTGTTGGTTATTTAAATTATAAATCGCTCAGGATATATAAGTACTTACTATTATGAAAAGGTCCATTTCTGACATCTAATTCCAGTTTATCAGCCAAACCAGTGAACTGATGGCCCTGGTCAGCACAATGGGATGATAAAACCCAGCTTTGAAGTATATAATCCTCTTATTAGTTATATAAGATGGGCTAGCAGGAAATTTCCCAAATGAGGTCTTAAACTGTGTTGTTTTCCAGTAATTTCAAACCATCCTAGATTTTCAGTAATGCTGCTTTGAATGTACCTTTGGGTGGAAAGGAATCATTGTAATTTTTGGCATATTTTTATTACTCAGAAATAATCTCATCCTTTCTCTTTCCTCTGATTTTTCAGTTGATTATATATATTTTCTATTTCCTGCCAATTCTATCTGCAACAACTCTTTAATAATTATTTCAAGACTGAGGCCTTAAAGAGCTAGTTTTTTCTTTTCTCCTGAACAATGTTTTCGGTGGGAAGAGGGGCTGAGAAAGCATTCGTAATACACCCACAAGCACCTTTGTTCCTTCCTCAGTTTTCTGAACGTACTTCAAAGACAGAAGCTATGTGGCAGTGTACTGAGAGTGCTCCAAGTTTACAGCAAATCGTTGGATTTAGCTGTTAGAAAGCTCTGCTCCCTCATTTAGTGTTCTAAATACGTGACATCTTTTAATTCACAGAAGGGTCATGCTGATTTAGCTGATAATGGTTTCTATTAATTCCACATGCTGTACCAATTAAAATCTGGGCATGCAAATTAAAATGTTTATTCTGGATGAATGGGAGATAGGGGAGGATATAAACCCCAAATGCTTCTTTGAAGCATGGTTCTATTTGAACAGAAAGAGCTTCTAAGTAATGTACTCTGTGTATATTGTGTCTCAATCAATCCTTATCAAATGCTCCCAGGTTACAATAAACAAGGTTTTTATTTCCTTAGCTGCCAGCTTTGACAAGCTGATGCAGTCTGTCAGAGTCAGACTGGGATCTTTCTATCACACATTACATGAACAGTAAGAAAGATTTTGTGAGCCAAAATCTGTCCTCAGTTGCACTCCTGCAATCCTGTTACCTCTGTAGCGTGTCCTCAGTGACACCAGAGAAAATCCCTCTTGTGCAAGGGAGCTCTTCAGTAGGAGATGCAGGAAGGGTGGTAGAGGTAGCAAAGAGATTCGAGGAGGCAACCAGTGGATTTTCCCTTTGCAAAGTTTGTGCTTTATCAGTTATTGTAAAACATGTATTTTTATTGAAAACATAGGTCCTTTCTATTGGACATCAGAACTGACAAAAAATTCACAGAATCACAGAATATGCTGAGTTGGAAGGGATCCACAAGGACTATCAAGTCCAGCACCTGGCCCTGCACAGGACAAAGCCAAGAACTCCACCATGTGTGCTCCTGAGAGCATTGTCCAAACACCTGGGCTCTATCACTTCCCTGTTCCAGTGCCCAGCCACCCTCTGGGTGAAAAATCTTTCCTGATACCCAGCCTAAGCCTCTCTGATACGGCTTCATGACATTCCTTCTTCAATATCCTAGACCTAATGAACATTTATTGAACAATTTTGTATAAGATAAGATGACCAGAAGAGCCAGAATACAAGTTCATCACTTGGTTTCTCTCTCTGAGCAATGTTATTTGTATTTCCATTGATTTATTAAATGAAAAATTATTTTAGAAAAAAAAAAATAGTTGTATTTTAACGTCAGATTTATGGTAACAGATGTTCTAATTTCTTCATGAATACAATATACATTCCCCAATTAATTTCCTGCATATAAACAACTTTTACAGTAACAGCATAACAGCTTTTGTAGTTTGTGGTTTTGTAGTTTTGACAAGGGCTGCTTAGTTAGCACATTGAACATATTCACTTACTCCCTTTATATTATGGAATCATAGAATGGTTTGGGTTTGAAGGGACCTTAAAATCACCAACCCACCTGCCATGGGCAGGGACACCTTTCACTAGACCAAGTTGCTGAGACCTCCATCCAGGGATGCAGCACCCACAACAGCTCTGGGCACCAGTCCCAGTGCCTGATTGCCTTCACAGTAAAGGATTTCTACCAATATCACCTCCCCTCTTTCAGATTGAAACCATTTCCCCTTGTCTTGTCACTACAGGCCCTAGCAGATAGTTTCCCTTCATCTTTCTTAGAGCCTCCCTTCAGGTACTGGAAGTACACAATCAGGTCACCCTGAAGCCTTCTCATGACTGAACAAACCCAGTTCTCTCAGCCTTTCCTTACAGAAGAGGTTATCCATCCCTCTGATCATCTTGGTAGCACCTGGGCTTGCTCCAGCAGGTCCCTGTCCCTCCCCAGCTCTGGCTGCAGTGGTCCAGGGGGGTCTCAGCAGAGCAGAGCAGAGGGGCAGAATCCCCTCCCTGCCCTGCTGCCCACGGGGCTCTGGATGCAGCCCAGGACACGTTTGGCTCTCTGGGCTGTGAGTGCCATGGCTGGGGCATGTCCAGCCTCTCACCCACAGCACCCCCAAGTCTTTCTGGGCAGGGCTGGGCTGGCTCTGTTCATGCCCAGCCTGTGCTGATACCAGGCCCTTTGCTGTGACCTAGGTGCAGCACTTTACATTTGGCCTTGTTGAACATCTTGGGATTCCCATGAGTCCACATCTCCAGCTTGTCCAGCTCCCTCTGGATGGCATTCCATCCTTCAGGCATGTCAGCTGTGCCACTGAGCTTGGCATCATCTTCAAATTTGCTGAGAGTGCACTCAATCTCAATCTCTGCGTCAACTCTTTGTAACACATTGTGAAAAAGCTAGACGTGTATGTTTAACTTAAAAGAAAGGCCTCGGTGTTGGTTCATAGAATTTGCTTTTAAAAAAGGGATGTTTTTTTCTATAAAATGTGTTTGTTCAGAAGAGTTGCTGCTGTAGTAGAAGAAATTTTTCTTTAAGTAAATTCACTGTTCTTCTAAATTATAGAAATTAAAAGCAAGATTGCATTAAAGAAAATTTAATTAGAGATTCTCTGGGGTCATGAAACACCAGCAAATCCAGCAAACATAGAGAGTTTTCTAGTGTGCATATGCCTAGGATATCATAAAAATATGTTACTTGCACTCAGCAGATGACATTTGTTAGTCATGTCTTTAGTTCTTTGCATGTCAAACATTACCTAATTTTGATCACTATATCTATGGTAAGAAGTGTTACATGTCTGAAGCCATAAATCATTGCATTCTTAATATGCTGACAGTATTGTCACATGATAATAATTTAAATTATTTTTGTTTTACTGTATATAATACTTTTGCCAACTGTTCGATGACTTCCTAAAAATCCTCATCTCAACATCCTGTTTATAATTTTTTTGAACTTTGCATTTATTACAGCTATACAGAATAAAGCCTTTGAGCACTCAAAGTCTAACAGTGGCAAAATTTTAAAAAATTGGTTTTGAGAAATTGGAAAGGAGTGGGCTTTTAAAGAAAATTCTTTCTCATTTAAAGAACAAATAGACATTAATTGGTCAGGAATAAACTTGGAGATTCAAGGGTTTTTACTTGCTAGAGTCTGGAATTTCTTCTAGTGGATTGTCATGCTGAACTTGAACTCTTTGTCAATGGAAGGATGTTAAGCACTTGACTGAAAACAGAACATCTGAATGAACCCAAAGTCATTCCAGTTGAACATCCTTACAGAGCTGCTGGCACCTCTGTATTCAAACTGAAAAGTCCTGCTGCTGAATGCAAACATTCAACCAAGTTAAAACATGCTGAATACACTTGTTTACAGAGCGGTTTTATTCATCCTCTAATATACATTCAGAAATTGAAAGCAACTTCTAGTTTCCTGGTGTCCTTCCACTGGTTCACTTCAATAACCTTGTGATGAACTTGGACTCTGAAAGTCTGTGTGAAAACAGAGAAAATGATAGGAAACTTTTGTTGTTCATAGGTTTTAGTTTTTGGGGTTTTTTCCTATTATCTGCCTGTGTTCTACTTCCACTGTTTAATGTCTGTCTAGAAGGAGACAAATTTAAGTGGCTTTCAATTCAATGGTATGCTTACCTAAGAGCATTTGAGCCTAAAATTTATAAATAAGATAATAAAGCATCCTTAAAATTTCATGGTATTTTAGCTCTAGAGAAGCAGTACATGTCTTTTTCTCTGCTGAAGAATTAGTGACTGAAAATAACTGAAGCTATTTTCTTCAAGTTTGCTTGGCACAGATTCATTTAAAACAAATAAGCTGTCTTACATCTTGCCTTCTGGCTGGAGTAATTGGCCATTGCTTGTGCTACCTTGCAGTTTCAAATAACTTAATCTGCATAAACAAAACATGGCCTCTGCCAGGAGAAAATAATTTAGAAAACAAAAGAACATCCAGCCTCCACCTGAAAGAAATCAAAGAAACGACCCCTTTTTTTTTCTTTGTCCATAGTTGGCCACCTACCTGCCACTTAGTGGTATTCAAGATTCCTATCTTGCTTGCCTCCCCTGAATATTTATAACTCAGAATAATAAACAAAATCAGGACTTCTGGAAATCATGAAGATTTATACTATTACTATTGGTGACAGCTCTTCCTCCTGACAGAAACTTCATGAAAGAGAGAAGGAATTTTGTATTACAAAATTCAGCAGTACTCAACATTTTCCTGGAAAGATGTTTTAAAAAGATTTCTCCTTTCTTTTATGTAGAGTATTAATAAAGATAAAAGTCCATTTATCTATACTGCTGTTAAAAAAATAGCCTTCTTAAACTTGAAGTATTTTATGTAATAACATTCCTGCCAGTTCCAGAATTTAGATCCTAAAGAGGGAAGGAGAATTGCAAACAAGCATAAGAAAACCTAAATTTTCTTTTTTTAGCCCTGTTTAGAAGCTTAGCAGGATAACTGATTAAACACTTAGAGGAAGAAAAATGGGTGTGTCTGGGTGCAAAATAGCCATATATTTGCCATTAATCATTTCAAAAGCCTTTTACATTGGGATCTCGTTTTTCCTCACATGCATATGCACACAGCAGGCTGAAAGCTGGATGATCAGAGGCCTTACCATAGTTGACTTAGATGGGAAACAGCAACAAAATGCTATCCACAAACCTCAAAAGGACACAAGGAAGAACAGTTGAAACACAATTTTTGAGCTCGCAATTACTGTGACACTCTGTGTTATAGTGAAAGAGTAGTATTACTGTATTCAGTCTGTGTAATGATGAAAGAGTAGTAAGTATTACTGTGTTTCCCAAAGTAAGCAAAACATTCATGAACTTTTTTTTTTTTTCAGGATTAAGTGCTAGACACTACCCTTAGATGTAGGGAATGCTTAAGGTTTGATTTATAAATTCAAATTGGTAGTCTCATCCTGCCTGGTGCAGTGGAGAGGAGCAGGTGCATCCACTCACACAGACCTCTGTGGTTTCCTCTCCAGCCTGTGATGTGAGTGCAGGAGACTGCACTGGCCTGCAGGAATTGCTGGGGAACCCAAGGCTAACCTGGATCACCTGGCACTTGCAGCTTGTGCCTTTATCTCTCCACCATCTGTATCAAACACCTGACTTGCCTTTCCTGGTGGCTAATTCAAGCCAGGATTAGAAAGGAATGTTGTTGTCTAGACTCCACATAGCTCCCAGTGCAATTACCTCTTCTAAGGTGAGCTTGCCAGAAGTGGGTAGGAGCAGTGCTAAATCTGGTAACATGTAGAAGTGTATCTTGGACTTAGACTTCCTTTTTAATTAAAAGAAAACCCAATTATGTAACTATCTAAGCAGAATTAAGCTTTTCTGTTGTGTTTGGAAGTTGTTTCTTAGGGGGTCTCAGCAGATAGCCATGTGGTGTCAGGTGCATCCTGACAGTCTGCTGCAGCACACCAGGGCCCATCCTGCCCCCTCTCCTCTCTTCAACACAGCAGCTTTCCTCAAACAATGCCAAGTAAAATGCATTTTTTTTTTCCCTCATGGTTTTCTCCAATTTATTTTTCTGCTTTCTATCAGCAGTAATTTATGATTACTTTTCAGGTGACTCTGAATCCAGACAAAATTGAAGTGGCCTGTATTTCAGGAAGTTCAGCTGATAAATAGCTACTCCCCTTATTCCCAATGCATTCTTACTGAACTCCTGGTATATTTTCCAGACTCTTTCCTGCTTTGTTTCTTTCCACAGCTGGAACAAGCTTCTTTATCCTACATCATAAAAGACTTTTCTGTAATAGCTACTTTCCTATGAAGATGCGAAACATTATGCCTCAGACTAAAAGTGGTAAGGAACTAAACACTGAATTGGATTAGACTCTGGAATCAGAGTTAATAAAGTCTGAGGAAGGAAGGAAGAAAAAATACCAGGGTGCTTACTATAGGAGGAAACATGACTTAAAGGCTGCTGTTGAAAATGGAATTTAACGTCAGGTACAATATCCAAGGAAAAGTGTCACAATCAATCAAGTATCTGACAAAAAGAATTTAAAAGCCTCTAAATAAGTAAAAAATCCCCACTGTTCTTTTTCCTATTACTGGTGTATCTGTTAACTCCTTTTCTGTTGAGTTGGATGATTTAAAATAACCACAATACTAATTGTTGCTTCTTGTTATTTTAACATGCTCAGAATTTTATCAAGCAGTTTTGAAATTATATCTTTAAGAAAATATCTCTGCCTCGATTACCTCTTTCAGATACATTTATCACAGTAAATACCTCAACAACATGGAATTGCTTTTTGTCTCCTTTCACCTCTCCAGGTTCTTAGCCTTGTAAAGGTCCTGGCCACCTCGACTTAACCTGCAATTTTATTTATCTGACTAACTCCCTGCATTCGTACATTTCTGCAGCACATTAATACTCTGTCCTTTCTTCCCCACACGGTCCCTTCCCATGCAGAGGATAGTGTCAGCCAGGTCAGTTTTGCCTCAAAGCAGTTGCTGTGCTCTTACAAGCAAAATAATATCAGCACGTGGAGCTCCAGTTCTGAGAGATGACTCCCCTACACTGCAATTACTGCTCTTAACGGGGTGTTTGGCATTATATTATTGCACACTGACTCAAGAGGTGTTTTAATGTCTAGATTTTGTCAGCTATCCAGATTCAATCTACTGCAAATGTTACTGACTCCCATGGTACAGTAAAGTGTATGTAAATAACAACACCCTCGAGCCCTCATTAAATTAAAATAATTTACTAATGCTGTGTAGGAGGAGAAGAGGAGAAAAATAAAAGTGGGAATTAAATTGTGTGGCACTAGAAAGATTTTAAATCACAGTTTCAGATTCAGGCCTTGCAGTGCATGGATACCAAGCTAATTGAATGTATTAGTCAAGAACAAAATTTGGAGGTATGTACTCCTGCTTCTTTTTAAACTAACTCTCATCTGGATCCTTCTTACATGATTTATGGGACAGGATTTCTGGCTGCAGCTATAGAGTCTCAGTGTTTTAGAAGAGATTGCTTGTGCCTGTGACAACCTCCTGTTGCTGTCATTTTTATCTGAGAAATTTTACCCTCTGCCAAAGCTGATACCCTTTAATGACCTATCACAGACTAACATTAAGCATTTGAAATCAGGCTTGTTGATTTTGGTTGTCTTGGGGTTTTTTTTACGTTGTATAAGTGCATATGCATAATACTTTAATGAGTCAAGTTATTTAAATTTCAGATCAGATTGGGGATATAGCAAGTGTGATGGTTCTATATTCCTCTACCATCTGTCACTGAGAAGCTTCTTAAAGTTGCAGCCTCAGTTAGAAAACAGCTTGGTCCTGTAATCCCCTTGCTGCTGTTTCTAAACAAAGACTAGAGACAGGCTTCTCATCCACTGAGAGCAGTTGTTTTGAGTGAAACCTAGTGGAGACACTAAGGCTGTGTGGACTGTTCCAAGACTCTCGTGATGGTGCTGCAAATGTGGGTTCCTCAGTGGTTCATATCACAAACTCACCTCACAAAGCGCTAATTTGATGGAAATCCCTAGTGCTGAGGCAAAGTAGGTGAGTGGTCTGAAGCTGCACCTCCACAGGAAGTGAGGCGTCTGCTGTTGCTGTTTTTATTCCTTTTGGTAGCCCTCAGTCAGATCAGACAACACTAGCTGAAGCAGTGGATTTGCTAAACAATTTCAGGAGTGGAACAGGACTGTCCAATACAGACACTCTGCAGAGATGGTCTGAGGTACTTCAGCCCTAGAACCTTTTTATGAAATTTGGATGACTGCCTGGAATTTGGATGACAGTCAGGATTGTTTTCTGGGTGTTTTTCCCTGTCTTGTTTTTGTTCTGCATACATGATACTTTATCAAAGCTGCTGTGTGTTGATTCAGGCTGCCCTTAGTCTCAGAAGACAGTCTTTTAAGTTAGTCTTGGTCATATGGATTGTAGTGGACTGCAGACATCAGCTGTGAGAAGGAGCAGGGTCAAGCTGGAGGGCTGCAGCCAAGGTGGAACATCCTTAGGGAGCCTCTGATGGCACCAGAGGCAGAACCATGGGTGCAGACAGCAAACAAGGATGCTTGATGTAAAGGAACTGGCCTTCAGTGAGTCCTGTTTCACCCACAGGAGTACAGAAAGTACAGAAAGACTTCTTTCCCCCCCATGAAAACTCCCATAATACTTCTCCTCTTCTGCATGTAATCTGTTTGAGTAGTGCTGGTATTGCTCAGCAAGAGGCCCGAGGGCATAGATGATAAGGGCTCAGGAGACAGTCCCATATGTCCTTCCAAGAACATTAACATTTTCTGCTATCCCGTTTTCTGCCATACAGTTAGTAAAGTCTCCAGGAAATCGTGCATAAGGCACCTGGGTATTTATTAGGGCTTTTGCAAAGAAAACCAAGCAAACCAAAGCCAAATGGACTTTGTCATTGGTTTATGTCTAAAGTATTGTTACAGATGTAATTGAACCTTTATACAACGTTGTTCTGCAGAATTAAGGCTGGCAAACCAGATATATAATTTATAAGTTTGTATTTTATGATTTATAAACATATACATTGTGATAAGGATTAGACAAAAATATTTTAATCAGAATTATTTGAAACAGATTTTGCAACAGTTTTCAAGTGCAATATGAAGCAATATTGAAGCAATTATATTTTTAAAAATTGTATTAAAGCTAGAAAAAACAATTATTAAGTAGAGATAGATGTCACCCAACCATACTGATGACTTTGGGCAAATCTCTTTTGCTCAGCCTCAAGGGGTAACCTTGAGGGGTAGTGAGATGTCAGGATAAATGACAGACACTAACTCTAACTATAGGTTACTATATAGCTGAAAAAGTCAAGTGCAAAATTTAAATTAAACATGATGTTTGCTAACAAGGAGGTCTTAGAGTATTGGCATAACCTAATATGAAAAATCAGAACCATGGCCAAAGTCATAATCTTCCTCTTACAAGCAAATTTGTGATATGGACAAAATAGATACCACTTTCTTTTCTCCAGCCTTACTCATGTATCAATGAAGTATGCATAATTTTTTTCTTTGCATTTCTACTTCATTCTGTTGTTGAAATTGTGTCATCATATGAAGATTGTTAACTATTTCCTGTGAAACTTGTCCTGAATTGTCAAAATAAAACATTTTCACATGTTTGCAAGCTTTTGATTTCTTTCATTCTTCGAATTATTTTCTTCTCTTCAAAAGTAGTTTGCTCAGTAATATTGACTTCCCTACAAAATGATGCTTTCTGCAGAACAAGTAGTTCATCAATGCTGTAATTGAATATATGTCACTGATCATAGTTTGACTTCACTGCTGGTATTGAAAATTAATAACATTTTAAATTACTTTTTTTCACGTCACTGTTCAATTTCAAAATATTGTCTCTAGCATATAGGTATTTTCTGTTAGTACACTTGTATTTCCAGAAATTATGAGATGAAAAATATGTGCTTGATTGCAGTCTTGCACAGTGAACATGACTTATATCATGTACATCAGAATTTTTTTGTGTCAGACTGAATATAGAAGTTGACAAAATTAAGTCAAGGAGACAAAGGAAGTAATTAAAATACTCTAAAGGCAAGACTGTTTTTTTTAAAGTGCCATTTACCATTGAGATAAATAAATTAAATCCCATTATAGCTACCATAATGCAGTTTTCCCTGAAATTCTCTAAGTTCTCAGTACTCTGAGTGTAGAATGTACTGAATACAACTGTGTGTAGTTATTTCTAAAGTCTTTGCAGTCTTCCAACATGACACATAACCCTTGCTTGGCTTTGAAACAGAACTTTGAACAGCTTGGCTAATGGAGAAGAAAGGGTGTTATTGCTGTGCGGAGTAAAAAAAGGATGGCATAAGTTCCTAAGATGATTAAAGAATTTTAAAGGAAATTTCAAAAATATGAAACACCATATGAAGGAAACTCTAGGAATAGATTAAAACATAAGAGGGGGGAAGTGAAGTATATGTGATTTTTGAAAACCTGCCTGCTGTATGTCTGAGGTGAATATTATCTGCCATTTCCCTTGGGCAATATAAAATGGCAGATTTTAAATGCCTCATAAAAGTACCATTGCCCCCAGTCCTACCTGCTGTGGCAGACACCTGCACCTTGGGAATCTGCCTTCCTTAGACAAAAGGCAACCAACAGTGTTACAGAGAGTCATCTCACCTACCCTGCTGCAGTTCAAATGCATTTGGGTCAATGTTACACAGGGGTTGTTTTTATTGTTTAAAGAACTTTAAAGAAACAATATGGATGCTCACACAAATGAGGGTTGCAGTGTGCCCAAATCACCCAGGTCTGCTCTACAGCCCTTGCCAAAGCAGAGCCCTGGCAGTCTCCACTGCTCTCAGAGCAACAAGACAGCTCTCTAGAGCACAAAGCAGTGCCTTCCTCCCTGCCTGCAGCACTAACATTGTCTCTGCTCTGAGGCAGCAACATTTCTGCACCTAGAAATAATCTATCTGCATCTCGAGAATGATGTGTGAGGCACATGACCTAAAAATTTCCCAAACCTGTTTCTAAATCTTCCTGTAGAGAAAGGTGGGTTACCACTTTTTAAAGGACAGGGAGATGGAGATACTGGAAAAATGAATTAATTCAGTCCAAACGGGAGAAATTTTGTAGCTGCTGCAATTTCTTGCTTCCTCACCCAGATCTAGCTTCAACAACATCTCATGCCGTGCTCCCATTCCAATTTAATTCTCTTAACTTTGTTGAACTGACAGAACTGTAGGAAAAAGCTGTGGCCTCTGTGCCTCCTGAGTGCCATTAGCAGAACTCCTTATTGAGGCCATGTCCATCACAAGGTAGGCATTGGGGCTGCATTACTGCCCTCGAGGGACTATTTGTTTGGCAGATATCTTGTGCAGCCTGCAATGCTCAACAAGGGCAAAGCCCAGCTTGACTTTCTTAGGTGTAGGGGAAAACAGCCCCATTTTATTTTACTTACAGATTGAATAAAACTTTGAAGATATATGCAGATGATTACAATGGTAAACTAATTCCTATTTTTCAGAGCAGGTTAGTGGTAACCAGGTAAATGCTTCCATGACAGCCAGGTACATGTCTATTTCTCCCTTGAGTATTAAGAAGGAGACTGACAGATAAAAGGCAAAGTGTTACAGGAGAACTGACACAGAAACTCTTTGTCTGAAGTTAAACAGTGTGTCAGTCAAAACCCAAGTGAAATTTTTTATCTATCAGCTGGGTGCTTGGGAAGCATGGTTCAGTGCCTCTGCCCATCATATGGATACTCACCTTGCTGTCTGGAGCCAATAATCCTAAACTCTATTAAAGATATTAGGGAGAAGTAGGTATATTCAGAGCCCAATCCTAAAGCAGATGTCTAAATCAGATAACTCATGCTCTAAAAATTCCTGTGCATGACAAAAATGGCTCTGTGTGATCAGCTCAGCTCTAGATGTTGAATTACTAGATGTCTAAGGTCATAAGAAGCAGAATTGGTCCATTCCATAAAAAAA
>WBND01000411.1:444371-469204 GCA_013398595.1 Tychaedon coryphoeus
AAAAAAAAAAAAAAAAAAAAAAAAAAAATCAGGCTAGTATATTGGACTTTTCAGTAACTTTTTTAATCTTGCATTTAGAAAACACACTGTCCCCTCCCCTCTCTTCCTCTTCTCTCTCCTTTTTTCCCTGTCTTTAGGTAATGTAGTCATATACATAGGCTTGCTCAGAAGTATTGTCTTGTGGAAATTGATGTAGACAGGTTTTTTTTCTAGTTATCCAATATCTCTGTAAATTTCAGGCTGATGACAGCTTGAAATGGTCAAGTGAAATGTACTACATATGTTGAAAAATCAACATCCATCATGCATGAATCTCCATGAGTGTGCATCTTCAACAGAAGTATGGTAACCTTCATCTTGTTCAAATGCCAAAAACGAAAGTGGAAAAGAGGTAATGAGTGCTTAGATAAGGAAGTGAAGATAAAATGGGGCAATAGGCAAGGCTGGTGGAAAGCAGAATATTTTCATACCAGAAAGTGCGGATCTCATCATCCTATTCAGATAAATCTGAGTTACAGATTTTGTAAACTAAATCAGTTTTTTGTTGCTGAGCTCTTTAAACAGAGGTGCAACTTATGGCACTGTCTGTCATCTCTGTGGCAGTGTGTGAGATCAATACCCTAACCTAGCCTGACACTTGGGCACAGACCATGCTGCTTCCCAGCAGCATCCTTTCCCTGCCTGGCAGCACAGCCTTGTCCAGAGCTCTGCAAGCCCCGAGGCTCCCTCTCCATCACGTTGTTCTGCTTTGCACTTATTTTGCCCTATTTTCCTTTCTTTTTCCCTACCATTGTATATTCCTTCTCCTCCTCCTCTTTCTTACTTCTCTAGGTAAGTTTTAGTTCTGACTGCTGGTAATTATTTCTTGCTTTTGTTGCACAGCAAGTTTTTAAATATTTTCAAATGTAGTTGAATGCTACCTATATCTTGTAACTGGTAAGGTGATTTCCCACACCTCTAAGGAGAATGATGAAAATTAGCACTTGCTCTAGGGGCATCTCTATTTCCTTCTCTCCCACTGTTTGCTGAGTCCCTTTAGCCATCTGCTCTTTCAGTATGTAGCTGAGGAGCACTGGCTGTTGTGTACCTTTTGTGACTGTATTGCCATTTCACAACATGTCTCTGGCTGAGGTGATAAAGCTAGCTTTAAGGAAGAATGCTCATAAAGTCCTCTCCTTCTTTTCTCTCCAGCTCCCTTCCCCTCTGATTGCTTTCCCTTAGCTGTGTTGTTATGGGTATTTGTGGGGCTCTACAGCAAAGGTTGTAAGTGAACTGAAATGCTTGAAAAAATAAACCTCATTTGTATCATCAAGTAGAGAGTACAATAAACAATGGTGTACAGGAAAAGCAGCAGACAGGAAACTAAAATCGGCCTGCCCAGCAAAGCAGGGCTTTGTAATGAGTACATTCTGTATTACCCAAGCTGTGCTTGGGCTGGGGTGGCAGATTCACTATAAGTGTTACCCTCTGCAATGAAATTGTATGGGGATATGATTTGCAGCTCAGCTCTGCCAATAATCAGCTTGCCTTCCTCTGAGCATGACTGGACTCTCCTGTCATGAAATTTGTGCAGTGGCTGGGGAAAGGTTAAACCTGTGCATCCGTCCTATGCACCAGCTGCTCCTGGGGATGGAGAGATTCTTAATGCCTTAGCTGTTCACCAATTCTTTCTGAGCTTCTCCTCAGACAAAGACGATTCATACTGTCCTCAAGAAAATATGTCACCTTAGTCAGGCTGTAGTTTTCAAAGAAGTCTAAGTTATTTGGGCACCCAGTTTGTTTGAAATTAAAAGTATGTGTTCAAGTTTGGATGGCTTTGAAAAGCCCCAGCTGGAGTCTGCTTACTGGTAGAAAAGGGACAGATCAATAAAGCAGCCTTGGCCACGACACTGAAACATGACTCACTACTATAATTCAGCACATATCCTCTATTGCATTTAACAGTATTTATTCATTACTTGTCCTAAAATTTTCTTCTTCCTTCCATCCATTTGCTTATCAGAGACAGATTTCTTTCAGATCTAGTGAAGAGAGCATTTCTTTCAAAGATATTCTGGAGGAGTTGTTCATAAAAAGCTGATCAAAACCTTTAAAACTGAATTTAAAAAAAAAAGGAGGAAAAAAAGAAAAAAAGTTCTCTATTTAGTATGGAACACACTAATAGCAAACTTTCCACAATAACAAACCAAACTGCAAGTAAGACATACAGCCTTTTAAGAATCATTTCTTCAATGTACCAGGTTGCTTTAAAGCACTAGGTTGCTTTTTGCACTGCAGACTATCTTATTCTGAACAATGACTGAGAAGCAGCAGTCTTTGTTGTGAGTGAAAAGGTGATATATTTGTTCTAAGAAGGTGCTTAGAGTGTCTGGTAGGTCCACAGTGGACAATGCTGTGTAGCACAGAGACGTCTGAGCTAGTCCCGTATGCAACAGTCTTGCTATCAGAAGTGGGGTAGCTGGAAGTTCCCACAGGTGCATTTGTTCTAGTTTTCACTGTTCAGTCATCTGCAATGCAGAGTTGCTTTATGAATCATGGAACAAAACATTCTACCTCCTTGCGTCCAGTCTGTATTATCTGATAAAAGCTTTATGAATACTCTGTGAACTGTGTTCATTCCATTTGGTAACAAATTTCTGGCTCTTTTCTATAGTGATCAACTTCATTTTGCAAAACCAAACCCTAGAAGATGAGTTTTTCAAAAAATAAAGCAATGCCAAACTGTATATTAGGTACACATGGCATTATACTCTGCATGGCATGAAAGCCCTTGAGTATGTAACTGATATAATCTAGGTCTTCTCAACCTCTAGTCCAATTTTTGAGGTTTATTTTAAAACTACCTAATAATTTTTAAAGCATCCAAGTAATTACTTCACAAAGATATTAAACAGCATATAATTCTTTAACCTAAAATTCTCCTGTGGTCTTCACATTTTTGTTAGACTCAATTGTGTAGGAGGATGTAAATTTCATATGGATGCATTTGATTTAATGAGTTGTTTTGGTATATGCACTTGTGTCTGCTCTAAATGCCAGACCAGAATGGCAGCTGATCCAAAAGAGTATTCTCCTGTTGCATCCAAATGAAACACTTGAATTTTCATCCTTTGATGGATGGAAGCTCTAGTTATATTTTTTGTGTCTATAAGAAATCCAGAGCCCAAATCCAAATGATTGGTGAAAACCTGAGTTTTGGAAGAAATCACAGTTAATACTCTGCAGTCTGAATGTCTTCACTTGACCATGTGTTTGATGACTTCATGCTTCCTGCAATCTACCCCAGACTGGAAAGGAAAGCCATTTTATGGCACCTGTAAATCCAGCAGTCATCCTCTTAAGATCTATTTTCTTAATTTCTTCCTGCTTTTTCTGATTTCCTAATGCCTTCTGAAAATCTTTTTGTGTAACTAGAGAGTTTTTTGCATTTTCCATGGTGCATAACAAAAACAAAGGGCTGAACAACTAATACTCAAATTGTAAAGTATAGGGGGAGACTTTTAAAAAGTACTCATATCCTTTCTTGTTACCAGAAGAAAAATTGCAAGACCTTCCTAGGTACCTAGTTAATCATGCTATTCTTAAAATGTATCTCCCTTTGAAACCCCTTACAATAGGTATTTGTGTACACAGTGCCACAATATCCACCAGAACACCTCCTACAGCACTGCTTAGCCTGGAGGTGCTGAACAGTGTCTGAACACTGTGTGTTAGATCCCTGATCATTCCCAGTGAGACTTTGCCTAAAATGAATTAAACAAGATCAGGCATGGGCTGGATTTACTCCACCCACCCCCTACTCTACCTGGCTGCTCTGGGGTGCAGCTTTGGGCCCTAAATTTGCAATGAAGAGAACCTGCCTAGGGCTGCGTTGAGCTTTTCTCCAAGATCCTTTAATTTAAGACTAAAGAGGAGATACTTCCCAATTCTTAAATTGATATTCCTGTTGCTGCAACAGTAGCCTAATTTGTGCAACTTAAGGTACATGAGAATCTTGGTTGAGGCTGTATCTGATTGGGACAGGGACTAGTAAATTTTTGAGCTATTGTGTGGGTGAAGAAATCCTTCCATATAACCATTTAGAGAATATGATGTTAAATACTTGCATGTCCATACTGCTTTCCTCCATTATCCAAAGTGTTAACGCTTCTCTCTCAATAAAGAAAAAAAACACAGTTGGAAAGGTATGAAACAGATTCACGTGGACTTTTAAAAATGGTCTCTGCAATAACTAAATGCTCTTTCACTGGCTTTGCAGTTATTCAAGTCTTAGCAAATTAGGACTTTTCATCAAGGGGCTTCTTTTAAATTTGCATCTTCTCATCTTGAACTCATGCTACCTACTTTTGCTGTCAGTGTTGATATGCCAGCAATTAATGGTAGTTTCTTGATAATTTCTAAATAATTTTCTGATAGCTACAAAAAATATAGTTCTGCATTCTCTCCATTTAAACTTCTGCAGCTCTACAGAGCAGTAAGCTCAACAATATTGAAATGCTGTTCTGCAAGGCTGCAGAACTAAGCCTGATTTACAAGCCCTGTGGCAACACTAAGCAATTTGGATGTTTTCCTATAGTCAGTAAGCAAATTACTCTTTAAGTCTGCTGCATTTGATTTTTCCGATGTTTACATTAGCAATATTTTCGTTAATATCAGGATATGCCTCTGATTTACATGAAGACCATGGAGGTGTAAATTTTTTGCAGCTACATGTTATTAATGTGTTTTGGCTACCAAGGTCTTAATTATGTTAGTTGCAATTAAGGCTTAGTTTGTAGGTTCTGCAGCCAGCCGGTGGTAGTGGGCATCATATTTTAACACTTGTACATGTGCAGAGCCAAATTTTTCTCACTCTTCTTTGTATAGATGCAAATACATAAGACATGAGAATACATATTTATTGCTTTTTAGATCCACTGTTTGTTCTAATAATTTAGACATGATTAATTTTAAAAGTAAGCACTCAGGTGAGGTGTCCTGGAAGCAGCACAAGGACTTTCTCACTTGGACATAGTACTGTTATTTTCTGTGTTTCTGGGCACGCAGATGATGTTTTCTCAATGTGCTTCCTAGAAAAAGGATCTCTGAGATTATTCAGTGATGCCAGGCTTGATGCCACTGCACAGTGACACATGGTATTCTCCAGGGTCTGCTCCAGCTACCACTGGTGTGTGAAGCTCCAGCTGGCACAGCAGAGCTTCCCTAAATGCTTACAGGTGCTCTGCAAAGCCATCCTCACTGGGGCCTGTCACAGCTGAGCTCTTCACAGCTGGTACAGCCTTCCTGGGACCAGAGCTGAATTTCTCTGAGTTTTACTGTTGATGGTGGTTTTATCTCATTTGGAGCCCATATTTGTCTGTGGCTTTTTCCTAGGTAAGGCCTCAAAAAAGTAAAAGGCAGCTTTGAGATGGAGCCCAGTGAATGAGGGTTCTATCACATGCCAGTAGAGGAAACAGAGCAATTCTTCTCCAAGCAAATATCCCATAGTGTGTCATTGTAGCATATTAACTGTTTTTCTAGATAATGAAAAATTACATTTCATCCAAATGTTGAAATTTTCCCAAGAGCCAAAAATTGCCGCTTACTATGCAGAACCTTCAAACTTCTGGTTTACTATGAGAATAAACTTGATTTTATTTAGCAAAACTGTTTTCCTACTTATTTTTCCTACAGTCTGTAAATAGGTTCTCATTTTTGACTGATTGAATGATTAGGTGACAGTGGAAATTCTATGTACATGAATGCAAAATAATTCATTAAAGGAAAATATCTTAATAACACCTTAAAAAAACAGAAAGTGAATTAATATTTCTATTCAGGAATATTTTTTAAAATTACAGGTGTTTTGCAGAAGCATGAACTGATTACTCAGTAACTGCCCTGCAACACCCAAAAATGCAATAAATGACAAGGGAAAAAAACCAGAAAATCTAATTTTACTGGTGTACAATTCCATAGTATGTCTGAGCCTTCAACAAAGTGTGCAATTTTGATCTTGGCAACTTAGAAAAATGTCAGAGAAGAGGGAAAGATTTAGAGAGGAACAATATGGATGAACAAGTTACAGAGGGGTAGTCATACATGGCAAGCAAACAAGAACATTTTTTAAATTATGAGAGGTAGAGATCTATAGACCCATAAGTGACCACAAAAAGATGGTTTGGGAGAAACTGGAAGTTGACTGGACTATGGATAGCTTCTATTTGAACAAATACAATTGCTCTTTTGGAAGAACAGGAGGCCTCAGTCATGACAGTTTAAAAGATGTGAATTTTCTGTTTTAATACACTGTTTAAAACAGTTTGGAATTTTGAATAAAATTTTATTTTTTGATAAGGCTTTTCCAATTCCTACAAAATTCTTTACAAACAGCAAATTTTTTTCTGAGGCACCAAGAGAAAAAGACATTTTTATTTTCTTTACCTTTTTTATGGGTAGCATTGACCTTAGTAAAACATTGCCATAAACTTTGATGGTGCCTGGATTTCTCCCTTGAGTCCATTCAGATTCTGGTGTGAGGAGCTCCAGCTATGAAGCTGCCATTGAACATTGATATTGAACACTTCTTTTTCCACATATTTCTGGGTGGTGATTGATCAGCATGATCTGATGCTTCCAATTCTGTCTCTAATATGCGAAGTCCTGAGAAAGAGGGGAAAGGGTAAGGGGGCTAGAGGCTAGGGAGAAGCTTTCATTTGCTTTCTATAAGGAATGAAAAAGTAGATGAGTGTTGTCTGCTCACAAACATTACCAGACAAAGGGTAATCTGTCCACAAAGGTAGGAAATTTTAAATCCTAGTTAAAGGTTTCAATCACATCTACAGAGGCAGTATCACAGAAGGAGGAGTTTAAAACCTTACTGCTCTATCAGTGTGCAAGAGTAATACCTTGCTAGAGTGATGCCAATTATGAGTGGGTGCCATTTCAAAATCATTCTTCAGAGGGCATTTTGGATTATGATAGTACTTCACAGAAATAATCCAATCAACTCTCCATATTTCAACATTAAGAGACTTTTTAAGGCTTTTTCCACAAACAAATTAGAACAACTGACTTTTATGTCTGTTGCTAAGTCAGCCTGGAAGGACAGGAGTGGGTGTTCAGGGTTCACTACTGTACTTATCTCAGTACTCCAGTGATTGCCATTGATTGCAACCAGTGGCACAAGATCAACTGGTTTAATAATGAGCAAACAGGATCCAGCATCTGTGAGGCATCAGATGACCATCAGGATCACCTTAGATATCAGAGTTTTCTCATCCCTCTTCTCTGTGACCCCTTCCCCATGGGGTGCAGAGTTCTCTTCTTGCCACATTTCTGCTCTTTTTTTAATTGTTGTTTAATAAACCGAATTCCTCCGAGACATCCTGTCCCCATGCCACAAATATGCAGTTTCTCAGGGATAAATTAGCCACAGGAAAAAGATTCCTGTCCAAGGCACAAATAATAAATAATAAAAATGAGTTAATTAAACTTTAGATGAGGGTAAGTAACACTATTCCATGTGCTAGATCTCCTTTACCTGACAGACTTTTGTTTGTATCCTTCTGTGGGGTAGTTCTGCCTCAGTGTAGTCAGTAAGACAGATAGTGCAGGGAATTTGAGATCTTCTTTCATGATGTTTTATATTTGAATGGAACATTTGCATTAATTTGCAAATTAAATGCAATTTATTTTCTGCCCCATGAAAAAAGGGACAGTGAGAAGAATTAAGTATAGTTTCCACATTTTTATATAACTTTTTAAAAAGTTTTTTTTTCCCCCATGTAGATCAATGAATAAAATAATTCCATGGCATCACAAAAAAGAGTAATATTTGGTCAGCATAAGGAATAATTTTTCTAAAACCCAATTTCACTCAGCTAATTTACGTAAAGATATTAAGAGCACTCTTTCTGAACTAAGGTGAGGGAAATAATTTTCCCTTTGAGAGTACTCATAAGGTACGTCAATTTTCCTCTACATTGCTTAATATATTAAATCTTTCTGAAAAGTAACAAAGTTTCACAAAAATGTCTCAGTTCTAGAATGTGGCAGCCCTTGCTGTATATATTTTCATACAAACACAGAGGAGAAAGCTCCAGCAATGAAGAAGCACAGCATTAAAGTTCCACCACCCCAAAGAGTAGTACAGTGTGAGCAGTGGGAGAGGAAGAGGTGGGGAAGCACAGGCACTTCTGCCTCTTGGTACAGCACAGGCCAGATGATGGCTGAGTGCCTTTCCAGACTTTGATTTCTGGTTCTGTGAGAGCAGGGTGGAAACACAGCTGTTGCATCCTGCACTCCCACAGCCATTGTGCAGCCTTTCCCTTGGTGGATTCCTAGATATTTTCCAGTGGAGACATAAGCCACTTTTCCATGTGTTTGACCTCCTTTACTTGACAGGCTGGTGTTTTTGTCCTTCTTTGGGGTAGTTCTGCCTCAGTGTAGTCAGCAAGACAGACTGGGTGTTACAGAGGCAGGTTCTGCCTACATATAGCTAATTTCTTGTCCGGGGACAAACATATCCTTCTGCACCTTAGTGAAATTCCTGTGCCAGACACTTGCCAAAGCCAGTGTACTTTGAGGATGGAGATACTGCCTACAAATACTGGTGAGCAACTGACTCAAACTATCCATGGCCCCAGAATTTCTCAGTTTGGATATCGGCAGCAAGGCAAAGTTGATCTCTCGGAAGTAGATTTTCCTCTGTATGCAGCAGAACTAAAAATAAAAAAGCTTTTTCTTTCTGTATATTTCATATGAAGAAGACATGCTATTTTTTTCTGAGCTTTTAGTAAAATCTTGCTATATTAAGTTAAAGGGCTAAATGATTACATTCAAACACTAATTTCCACATAAAGCTCATAGGAACTGACCTCTATATATTATAATAAAGGCAAAATTTTTAGAGTGAAACTGCAAGAATTATTTTATTAAATTCTGGAGGAAAATATTGACTAGTGTTTGCATAAGGCTTCTTCATTCTAACATTGGCTCTGACAGATAGCTGGATAAGCAAAGAAATAGTTCTCTGAAATGTGTGTGTTAGAAGTGGCTGCCATTTCAAAGACATTCTCTCTATACATTGCTAGCCATGAATTCTAAATATAAGCTTTTATCTCTAACTTTCCAATAGACTGCTAAGCCGCCAACATGTTGTCAAACCTTCAAAATCCTGTAGATAGTCTTCTGCTTCCCTGACATGCCAGAGAAGAAAGTGAATCCCTGAATATTGAGCTGACACTTCCATCAAATACTTGTGGTAATGTTTGGATAAACAATCTCTTCTAATAAGTTATCATCTTTCATCTCCAGACTACTATGGAGCTCATTATAAACAAATGCTTTTGAAGTGCTTAGCTGAGAAATAATTTCTAGTTCATTTTTAAAATTTGAACTCCCAGTTACCTTGCTGATAGTGACATCAGCTAGACTGGTACTGTAAAAAAATCCATCTCTCAGATCAGTGATACTCTCCTTTGTAACAAAACTGACTGGGCTTGCTGTTGTTGTTTTATAAACCAGGCAGAGTGTCAGGAGTTCTGTGGATTATTTATTTGGGGAAAGGAAGAGTAGAAATTTTGGGAAAATGTCCTATTTTATTCCAGTAATATTAAAAGATACAAACCAAGTGCAGCCATTGTTGCACTATTGTGCAGAAAAGTGAAACAGTGCTTCATGGACCAATGGCTAACTTACTAATACTAATACTAATAAATACTAATACTAATATGTTTTTAATATGTTGATTTTTATTCTATGTTTTCTAAATTTATACATGCATCGTAGAGATGGAGAAAATATTTAAATACTAATACATAAATACTAAATCCAGGCCTCTGAACTTGAGTTTTGAAGGTGCTTTTTCCCATACTGAAAATACCCAGGTGCAGAGAAACACCTGATAGATAGGTGGATGCACCTGTCCTCTTATAAACTTGCTCAGCGCATCCACTCATTAGTGCTGTCAACGCTGAATGTCCTTTAATAAAAACACTTAATTTCTAATTACAGGTACAACTATTGGTTTTCTGGTCTTTCACTGTAAGCTTAATGTATTTATAATTACTTTCTGGGTAAAGTCATGAATAACATACCCTTTTTGTATCAGCTGCAAGGGTGGCCCACAAATAACTGATAATAATTATGTGCTTAGAACAAAATTACTATTCAGATAGAAAAATCAGATTCCCAGAAGAAAAGAAATTCCCCTTTCACTATTGTCCATCCAAACATACCTCCCTTTATTGACCATTTGTTTCTGTTGTTGTGCAAAAGCAAGCAGGATTCAGCTGGCATATCAAAGCAAATTGCCACTGTTTTGACATCATTCACTCATATTTGTGTGGATTTTCTAAGAGATAAAAAATAATTGCACATTTTAAAGTTAAGTGCTGCTGAGAATAATGGCCTTGTGGATCCAGAACTGGCCATGATTTCTGAAACCTAAGTACCCACCTGGCACTTGAATTGTGGGCTTATTCTGGTCTCCCTGCTCCTGCATCAGCCTCTACAGTTATTTTAGGTGCAGTCTCAGCTATTTTGAGTGGCTGTTTGGAGTCACCTTACCTTGGCAAAGTCTTTCAAGAAGCACAAGCAACAGAAGGAAAACACTGTTTTTCCCTCCGTTCAAACCATCCTGCAAAATTAAAGTGAAATCGTAGAGCATAAATTTAAACAACATGCTGCCACCTGACTATTTTGTGCTGTTGATTTTTAAAGGATGGCAAACCCACCAGCCTTCAGTACAATTCTCAGAGTAAATTTTCCTACTGCAGTGGGAATTATCAACTGTTTTAAATATTACAAAATCTCCCTTAAAAAAAGAGATTATTAACACTTGTGACTGAATTGAGGAAATGGTATCCAGATACACAGGTTTCATTTGAAATTCTCTAAATTGAGAGCTGGCAGTGTCAGCCTTTGAACCTGATAATATTTTTAACTTCTGAAAACTGTTAAGATATTTATTTGTATGTTCGTGGTCTTTTTCCCAGCCTCATGTTGTAATAGGATTAAATGCCTGATGAATAAGAGCTTTTTCTCTTATTCAAGGTGCTTTTTTCTCCACCTGTCAGCAATTTTATCCACCATATAAAATCTAGGATATGCTACTGTCCTTTGCAAATATGTATGGACTTTGCTGTGGGCCAGGAATCCATTGTGCTAAGGGGTGTAGGAACACACAGCACCAAAAAGGGGCTGCTCTGTGGACACTTTCTGCCTTTGCTGTGTGTTGTGTTTGTCTCTGCAATAACTGAGTGCCTTCCAGTAGTGCACTGAGCAATGCAACTACCATCTGGCATGTGTTTGTTCGCTCACTGTCTCCCCAGGGGAAGAAGTGTGTGCAGTGGAGTGTTATGTTTCTGAATTTTCATACACAGATACTGACACGTGCTTACTCCGGAAATGACAAGGTCAAAATACATGCCTTGCACTGGGAATGAAAAATGGTGATATTTTGAATACTCCTTAGTTAATTCTACGTGTGCCAGCTCTTGAACGATCTCCCTGTTGCATAACAAGACACATTTTTAATTTAATGCAGCATTTTCCCTTCTTGCATAGCCTCTAGTCACCCTCTGTCTTCAGTAAGGAGTTGCCAGGGGCTTCCATCCCTTTCTCCAGATGGTGTTGAGAGCTGAAGGCAAGAAAAGGGAAGAGGAAAAGTTAAATTTAAAAGTGTTCATGCTCACAGAAATGAAATCTGTTCTTCCTGAGATGAGGAAAAGTCATGACACAACAAATTCCCCACCCATTCACATCCTGTGCAATCCCATCGAATACAAAATGCTGTTCCATGTGTAAATACATGCACCATTTGGTCATTATAAATGCACTGGTTCCTCCAAAACTTGGAATCAAGCATAATTTTTACATCTTGAGTATTTGCTGAAACAAAATTAAAAAATTCTTCATGATCATTCAAATGGACTCAAAATAGAATAATTGTTGAAAAACGAGCCGTTCAAAGGATGGGGGTTTTTTGGTGTCCCAGATTCTTACATATAAAGATAGTCTGTTACGCTGTTGCATTAGCCTAGCTGAAATGCCAGTGATGAGTATTTCTGATAAGAAACAGGGATCTGTTTTTCTTCAGTTATTTCATAACTCAGAATGGTGTCATGTGGATTATGGGTACTTATGCTTGAAAAGAAAAAGAAACCTCCTGCTTACAGATTTTTTCCCAAAGGAAATTTTCAGAAGATTTCTGAAGAAGTCAACACAAGTTCACTTGTAATTATTCAGTAGCCCCTGGATGTGCTGCAATCAAGAGATCTCTTCCTTTTGTATATTTAAATAGATGGGATGACTATCAATTCCCTAATTCTTTTTCTTCATAGTTATTTTTTTTCCTCCTCAGCCTCTCTAAGGAAGCTGCCTATGTAGCTGTGCTCTTCCAAAATTCCCCTATTACATTTTTTCCCCGCAGAATATTTTTTAATGAATTAAGCAGCAGAAATTGTTGATTAACTCATTATTAGCAGTTTGGGAGTGGAGACATTCTGACTAAAACTATGATACAAGAGCAGGTCACTGAGGAACAATACGTTGAAATTCAGTCCTGAATTCTGCCAGTAATTTCCTATGTGGCTTAAAACATGTTGCTGAACTCCTCTGTGGTTGAGTTCACCCATCTGTTCATGAAACATATAACTTTATCCAGCAGAGATGCTACAACATTTAATTTTTAAATTAACTTGCACACTTTTGGTTCTATTAATGAAGGCTTTCTCTTAAATCTTTGCTGGGCTTTTAAAGGGCAAATGAATTTGGAATAATTTTTGTGATGCTTTTGTGGCTCATGGTATAAGCTAGTAGCAACCCTTTTGAAAGGTCACTAAAAATACTTTCAGTTTACTGTGTAATTTAAATTTATGATGGTCAAAATCTCTCATGAAAGCTCTTGAACTTTTCACCTGCTCTTGCAGTTAGTGGCTGTATAAACTAGAAGGAATACTGATAACTTCCCTATGTCACAGAATATGCAGTTTTCTGTAAATTTTTCTATGAATTGCACAAGAGCATCCTTAATCCCAATTTAATCCCATAAAATTAGCTTTGTGTTTTTCATTATTCATGGGAGTGCCTTTGTAAATCCATTACTTCTTAGTTATGTGATGGAAATCAAATTATTTTTAATGATTTATGATGGAGTGTATTTCACAGTACTGTTTATAAGTAGTGTTATTTCTAATTTAGGTGGCTATGGCAGATGAGTTGGACAAAATTCTGAATTTTTTTTTATTTTTTGGCAAATATAGTTTTGTTATGTGTTTTGCTCGTGTCATGACGTTTGTCATGGGACTAATGAATTCTGCTGCTTATCCTCTGATTGGCCTGGATGCATTTTGAAATGGCAATCTACGGCCAGATTAATGCCTATTCCACACAGTAAACCACAGAGGGATGCCTATAGACACTGGTAAAATCAATGCTTAGCCTGTAGCATCCTTCAGTGTTTGAACCTGTTTATTCCTCTTCTACTAAGGGCAAAATGTAGGCAACAACATCCTTTGTGTGTTGTGTAGTTCTGCAATATCAAACTGCATACATTTGAAATTGAACTTTGAATCTGTAATACGCAGATACAAGCTTGCCAATATCAATTGCAGAAGTCTACAAAGTCTACACTGACGCCCCATCCTCTGCTCTTTCCTCCTGGAGTTCTAATCCACCACCTCCTGCATAAATGTATTGCACTCATCTTGGGGTTTTGATTTCCTTTATGTTGTAAGACCTTTTCACAGGAGTAGTTGGTTTGTTTCTTGAGTAGACAGATAGCCAGCACAAGAGATAGTCAGAGGTTTGGGACTGTTTCATCATCCTGGAACTTTTGTCTTAGGAAAGTTTGCCAGACCCTCTGGTACCCAAGCAAGTAGATGTAGGGAATGAAATTATTTCTGCTTCTGAAACCAATAGTCCATTGAGTGATTTACTTAAACCCTGTTACAAAGAAAACTAGATAATCCAGTGAAAATCACAGTTGGCCTTATCTTAAACTATCACTGCAGAATAGAATGGTAGCTTAAAGAAACAGACAAAAAATAAATATTACAAGACATTCATTCTAAGTGGGGTCATCTGAAGTTCATGGACAGTGGTAGAAGATGCTGGAGAGAGATGACAGGATGCTAGACTGCTTGCTCTCTTTCCATGTTTCATGATTTACACCAGAGATTCTGGGATTCCCATGTTCCAGCATACTCCAGTGCCTTCCAGGAAGACTGTTCCTCTGCCATAGCTCATAACGTTGAATATGAAATTTTACATAATTCTATATACATTTTATTTTGTATAGACATTTCTAAAATGCTACAGAGAAATTTTCATCTGGTTTTCTAGATGTATCATCTCTAGGTATTGCTAATTCAGAGCAGAGATTGTTATTCAAATGAAAGTGTTATCAAAATCATGGAATAATGCTGCTGGATATGTCATTTCAAGCATAAAGCATGGTTTTCTTTTAAAATTAATGCAAACCTTCCCTAATACGATTACACTTGTGGGAAAGAACACAAGCCAGTTAGGCATTTTTTTGTGATGATCCATTGCAGTTCATTCTAAATCAGCTATAAATATGGTTCCATTAAAATTTTTATCTGCTACTGTCAGTCTGGGTCTTTCACAGATGAATCTTATCAGAATAAAAGCTGACAGTACTTTTTAAACTGAACTATGCAAGTCAGGGCTACAATCCATAACTTCCAATGTCCTCCCATACCCTTAATACCTGCTGTGTGAAAACTGTTACTTAATTCATTTGACACTTTCATCCATTTTCACTCCTGAAGGGGATAAGTAGAACTTGACTTTGTTTGAGTCAGAGGAGATAAAACTGAATATGTAGCCCAGGAAATCTTGACAAAAGTGTATGTGAACTTTATTTCAAAAAATAAAAAATAAAAACTTCCAATTTGTTTTAAATACTTGAATGACTTATGTATGAAGAAATGTTGTGAAAAGGGAAGCAATTGAGGTAAGAGCTGCGTTGTGTCCAATACTTACAGTAGTGTCTAGATAAACTAATACTCTTTTCCACCTTTTGAGGGGTGCCTAATGGGAAAGGATCAGTCATTCTAAAGTCCTGTTAAGCCTCATATGCTCTACAGTAAGTAATTATTTCTAATAGTGATAGTTCTCAGCTTTTAAAATGGAATTGAGTGCATTAAGTGTAATTATTTTCCTATCTTTTTTGCTGATCTACCAAAGACCAGCACACAACTTTTGTTTTGTCCAGAAAAATGCATTTTGTCCACCGTTTTGTCAGCTTTTATAATTGGAACCCTCTTTCCATTTACGTCTTCCATTTTTTTTGAAGCCAAGGCAATGTAAAACAAGAAATGAAAAAGTGCTGACTCCAGACATATGGAGTAGTTCCAAGTGTTAAAGCAAGAGAACCAGCAGGAACTCCTTTTCTTCCCTCTCTCCCTGCTGGTTCTAGCCTTTCCCCCCTGTGACCCTCAATTCTCAGCTAAACAATACACGGGCATGCGTCCAAGCCGCCAGGGGGGAACTGAATTTGCCTTTCTCCAAAAGGTAGGCTGGCCAAGTTCATTGGGAGAATTGGTTTCTAACATTTGCCAAATTTGAATGAATGGTTGCCAGCCTGACAAAGGCAGGAAAAAATAGGAGAAGAAAATGTCTATGTAGTAACTAGTCATGCACTATAGAGTTAACTCCATATTGTTTAAATATATTAGTCACTGGATTAATATAACTGGCCAAAACATTTCAGTCTGAATGAACCCTTGTATCTTTACTGCTTTGTGCTTCCACTACTTCCAAAATGTTGCATTGCTGCTGTTCACTGGCCCAAATTAAACACAAGTCTTGAAGTTTGCATTTAAAGATTCCTTGTAGTAGATGTAGATTTTTTAGACTGAAGAAGGAACTAAATTTGCTTTTCTCATGCACTACTTTAAAAAGAGCATCACATGAGTAGTAGACTGTATCATACTTAGGAGTCCACAGTGACATCCTTTTTTTTTTCTTTAAATAAACCAAAATATTATGCAGCAGTGAATCGGGAATAAAAAAGGCTTGCTTGAAAGGCAAGGTTAATTGGATTCCACTAATAGGTCTGGTAGGATCTCTGAGGAAGGTCAGAACACCCCTGTGAAGTCAGTAACTGTTCTGTTATACAGAGCCATGTGGAGATGATTCTGTAGTCGCAGGCTGGAACTGGCGACCCCATCTCTCTCATTTCCCCCCTGAACTGAGAATCCCTCTCCTCAAGGACAGTATCAGTGTACAGAAGTTGAAATATCACACTTCCTATCAGAATAGACTGGTTACAAAAAGCTGGCGACCCTGCAGGCATCACAGGGTTAGGGAAGGCAGGTACGGAGCAAGTATTTGTGAATTCTCAAAGCAGGCAAGATCAGCAATAGGACCTCTGCAATTACACTTTTGTTTTCATAGTGCCTTGAAACTTTCTGTTCAGTATTGCTGATCACTCCAACTAATTAAGGAGTTAGTTTTTATTTTTCATAGGACTGGTTGGGCTAATTTTCAGCTACCTATAAGAAGTAAATAATTTACAATTCTATAGACACATGCCTTTTGCTTCTTGAGTAGTCACTTGACAACTTGTTAAGTGGGACCTGAGTAATTGGGAGATGAAAAGATCCTATGGTAGAAGAAAAAATGATATAATTTATATAAGCTTATGAAAAGATGAGAAAAAAATGTAATGGATTTAATATCCTTCAAGCATAGTTGGAAGGAAAAAATCTGCACACTGCTGGTACAAGAGGCTTAGAGTTTTGGCAATGAGAGTGGAAAGTGTACACTTCAAAAATAGCCTGTTGATCCAGATAACCAAAATGAAAATAGTTATAAATAAGAGAGGTATTTAGTCATAAATAAGAGAGTTATTTAACACAAAAGAGTTGCAGGATAACTAGCAAAATATATAACATACTGGGCAACAACTAAATCCAGTCAAATTAGCTAGCTGCAAAATGAAACATCTATATATATGATTGGGAGATCTGTTTGTTCTGTGTTCTATAACAGGCATTTACAGTGTTGAATGCAAGAATCAATATTTAATCAGAAACCCCAACAGTTTGTCTTCAAGTTTCAGAAGTCATGATCCAGTTTCAAAAAACACAATTTGAGACCCCCTGACACTTCAGAAAATAGGAAACAGTGTACACATTCAAGGCTGTCAAATGTGAAAACAGAAAGTGTGATTAGTTAGTTGTGCGATTGGAGCACTGACTTTAATGATATAGATGGCTACTTTCTCGCCTTTCTAAGGAAATAGACAAAATATCTAATCTGACCCAACCTCATTTTTAAGACTCGACTGTCACTGTGCTGGAACAGCGTCCCACAGTCTACCTCCAGTAAAAGGCAGCATTTGACTGCCTTGGTAAAATGACCTAGAAACATAGCAGACCCAGATTTGTTCCCAGCTTGGTTGCTGGCTTCTCCTCTCGGCATCACGCACTCCTTTCCCTGGGCTAATTCTTCCATATCACTCACTCTCTTCCCTGTGCTGATTCTCCATATCACCCAGGGTCCCCATGCATCTGATAGTACAGACGTGTGTATTTCACTCCTCACATCTGTCAAGTGTGTGTAAAATTATCCTGCAAGCTGTTTTTCTTTGCTGGGTACTGAAGCAGGACTGGTTCCTACATCCCGTTGTTCCTTTGTGCAGGATTTGGGAGAGCTTTATGTCTCTAGTGATGCTGAAAACCCTCCTGCTGAGAGAAGTACTTGCAGGGTAGAAATTGAGACAGCTCATCTGTTGTGCTGAGCCTGTGCTGAAGGCTGAACTATGTTGGTTTTACCAAGAACTGCCTCACACTCATAAGCACTCACTGATGATTTTGGCTACATGGAACGTGTCAGAGATTTGTGCTTTGATTGGATTAGTGTCTTGTTGCTTGATAAGGTGCATAGGCAGCTCTAATTCTTTCAAAAGCATCTTCTAAAAAAAATCTTGGTAGGAATTGGATATGGAGACAGACCTAAAAATGGTGGGTGAGAGAAAGGTCAACACAAATGAAATCTGAATTATTAGAATTTAACTCACTGAAGTCATCTCTATTGTCATATAGCTTGTCAGTAAGAAAGTTTGATTTGAGGTATCTACCCATTACAGAGGATGTATTTACTTGTATGCTGCAGATAACAATGGCTTTTGATTGTTGGGGATTTTCTAAATATTTTTTAATTGGATTTAAAAAATTTGGGGAAAATGAGAAATGAAGATGTGGCAAGCGAAACAAGAATCAATGTGAGAGCTGAAATGCTGGAAGAGAGAGGTGGGGAAATGAAAGAACAAGCAGATCATGGAAAGGGACCAGGATGAGAGGGTAAACACAGGTAAAATGGCAGATGGTCAGAAGAAAAAAAGAAGGTGATTTCCAAAGTGAGGTTTTCAGACAAATTTCCAAGTTGGCATGCCAAGATGTGGAACGCTGATCTGATAGGCCGGTGTCACATCAAGCAGTAGGTTATCTTCTCTTCACAGAATCAGAGAATCACAGAATGAGCCAGGTTGGAGGGGCTCACAGTGGTCTGGCCCAACCTCCCTGCTCAGGCAGGGCTATCCCAGAGTGCATGGCACAGGATTGTGTCCAGATGGTGCTTGGAGATCTCCAATGAGGGCAACTCCACAATATTTTTGGGCCATCTGTTCCAGTCCGTGGTCACCCACACAGAAAAGAATTTCTTCCCCATGTTCAGGTGGAATTTCCTGTGCACCACTCACTGCCCTGTTGTCTCAGCAGCTCTGAGCAGAGCCTGGTCCATGCTCTGACCCCTCCCTGCAGGCACTGACACACACTGATGGGGTCCCCTCTCAGCTGTCTCTTCTCCAGGCTGAACAGGCCCCACTCCCTCATAGGAGAGATTCTCCAGTCCCTTGATCTTATTGCTCTCCACTGTGCCCAGTCCAGGAGTTCCATGTCTCTCTTGTCCTGAGGAGCCCAGAACTGGACACAGCAGTCCAGACATGGCCTCACCAGGGCTGAGTAGAGGGGCAGGGTCAGCTCCCAAGACCTGTTGAAGATTCTCCTCCTGATGCACCCCAGCATACCACTGGCCTTGGCCACAAGGCCACTGCTGGCTCATGGTCAGCCTCTTGCCCACCAGGACCCCCAGGCACTTCTGCACAGAGCTGCTTCCCAGCACGTCAGCCCCTGGCCTGTACAGGTGCATGGGATTATTCCTCCTCAGTGCATGACCCTGGATTTTCCCTTTCTGAATTTCAGATTGCTCTTCTCTGCCCATGTCTCCAGCCTGTCTAGGGTTCTGAAGGGCTGCACAGCTCTCTGGGGTACCAGCCAGTCCTCCCAGCTTTGTGCTGAGGATGCATCTGCCCTTCCTCCAAGCCATTGATGAATAAGTTGCTGAAGTCAAGGTAGACAATATCCACTGCTCTCCCCTCATTTATGCAGGTAGTTGTTTCATCATACAAGGTAATCAAGTTGGTCAAACATGATTTACCTTTAATGCTGACTACTCGTGATCATCTTCTTGTCCAGTGCATCCTCCATAATGGACACAGGTGTCCTCCACAATGAGGCACTCCATTTCCCCTCCAGGGAAATTGAGACTGTAGTTCTCTGGGTCCTCCTTACACTTTTTGAAGATTGAGGTAACATTTTCTTTCTTCCAGTTCTCAGGCATGGCTCCTGATCTCCATAACCCTTCAAAGATAATCACAAGCAGCCCCATTATGATGTCTACCAGCTCTCTCAGCACTTGTGGATGCATCCCATCATGGCCATGGCTTTCTTGTCTCTCTGTCCTTCTCCCCATACATTTTCTGCCCATCTCTGTCATGTGCTATGGCCACTTGTGACTGCTCTAGTGCACACTCATCCCCTTCATAGCTTCTGACAAATTTGGCAGAAAAATTAACTAGAAAAATACAGTGTAGTCTTCTGCTGCTTCTCCTGCAGAAGGGTTCAGTCAGACCCTTAGCTGACTCAAGGACAATATCACCTGGAGTTGTTATGAGGGAGTGAAGAAAGAGTTGGGATGGGGTGGGATGGGAGTAATGTTTCTCTCCTTCTCTCACTACTCCTGGTAGTGAGCCACATGGTATATTTAACCATGTGTAGATATGCAGTCTGAGTCCAGTTTATGTCCACAATAACTTGTAGGAAAGCTAGATTACCACACTTTTTTATTCAATATGAAACATCAAGAAATCTGAAAACAATCAGAAGAAATCACAGCTCATGACACTGCTGCAGTATTTGCCAAAGCAAGGTCTGTTAGAGGGAAGGAAACTTCCTTTTCTTGTGAGATGCTACAGGGAGCTGTTCAACAGAATCCAAGAGACACTGATTCTGTATAAAGAGTGCCTGTCTATTTTCCCATTCATTTTCTTCCCTGCAATTCCCAGCATCAGTAAGCTGAGTAAAAGTTCTTGCACTTGCTCAGATGGAGCCACTAAATCATTTGTATTTTGCTTCTCCCCTAGCAATTATAAAGATAGAAGTCTGTACAGGACTTTTGCCAGACATAAGTACTGTACTTTTGCTGAGCTAGGAGCAAACCATGTTTCTTTGTGTGTGTTATTTACTAGTTTGAATTACTTGACCTTCTCCTTAGGATTTGGATTCAAAGCTTTACTGGTTTCAATCACAGACCAAAAAAAATCAGCTTCTGATCATTTCATCCCCAAAGCAAATCTTTCAAATGTGCTTTCAGTTCTCAGTGAAACTTCAGGAGGTGTGCTGAATTACAGGCCTGTTGATTGTCTGCAATTAGGAAAGCTATTAGTGGAGTATAAACCAAGTTACCACAAATTATCTAATTGAAGTCAATTTGTTGGTTCTATGCTGGTATAAGGAAAATATTTCCTTTGTATTTGTACATCTGTGAACTACCCATTAGATACCTCCAAAGCATGACCAATCCTCCTGTTTGGGAATAGGACTATCTGGGACATATTCTCAGCAAATTATAGACAAATTCACTTAAGAACTGCCATAGAAAGACTGCTTGCTAGTGTTGTGGTTTGTTAGCAATGGGAAGCATCCTTTCAGGACTTGGATCTAGGTGAATCACTACAAGATTTTGTTTGTGATGACTCTGGACAGATGGGCTGTGGAAATGAGAAGAGTTCCTCTTGTGTGGGATCAGGTAGGCAAGAATTTCTAAAACACTTGAAGTTGAGCACATGAATTAGTTTCCTGTTTATAGTTTCTTCTGTTTCTGTTCTTACTCTTGCACATTATCTGCTGCCACTTGTGAGTCTCAGCTAATTTACACCATTTTTATCTTCGTCCTGTAGATTAAACACTTGCAACAATCCTGCAATTACTGTTTCCATCTCAAGGAGGCAAAAAAAATTATTATGATGGGATGGACACAGATGGATTGTACATATCTATAGAAATGGCCTTATTTGAGGTGATCTTGAAGGACAGTTTTAATTGATTAATGCTTCTGATTAATTAACTGTCACTCCCTATGTTTCTGCTATATTATTCCATATAACTTCTACTTTTATTACTCCGTATTATTTTCTCCATTTGCTCCTGTTGCTGAGGTTTGATCTACTTTTTATTTACTGTACTAATGTGGTTAATTAAAACAAGAGTACCCATCACCATCTCTGTAGAACATCACCTTTAAATGGTTGAACAAAGCATGAAAAAATGATTTCTGCTGAGAAAAGGACAGATAATTTTTATCTGAACATGTAGGATCAACACCTTCCATATTTGAATCCACTTTCCACAATGACAGAAAATTCCCTCTGAAACTAAGGAAGCTGCCTTTTCTTCTTCTAGTACAATGGAATTGATTTTCTGCATCTGTTATGGTGAATTTTTCTCAGTGTATTGGGGCATATCTCATTGTATCATCCACTATCAAGTCTTTTAATAGGCTTGGCCAGGTTCTGCTCTGGACTAGTGAAAACACCAGTAAGTAACACCAATGAAATTTTATGATTTGTGAGGTTCAAATGCTTTCAGAATTTTTCCCTTTTACAACCAAATTATAATAAATTTGGAGGTCCTGTACCATTGATATGCCAGGGGAAAACTCTCAGACACTGTGAGAGTTATCATCTTGATAGAGGAGCTTTGGATTTATCTTTGTAATGGTCAGGTTTTTTGAGTTTGGAATAACATTCTGTGGCTCATAAGCCTCTACACTTATATCAAAGAAAGCAGGTTAAAATAAACCATGAAAACCTATGATACATGCCTCTTATGTAGTTGTTCCTTTCTAAGAGTCACATTCCCAAACACAATATTAAGGGACAAGCCCAAATGCTTCCTCAGTGTCCTGAGAGAGGTCTTCAGCAGTAGAATTATGTCAATGAAATCAAAGAGCCTGATCTAGGATTGGTACAGGAAGAAGATGCAATGTTTCTTTGTCCTGATTTTGTAAGGTCTTTTGAGATAACATTTGAGAAGTAGATTTGAGCCTATTCATCCACTGGAAGAGAATTCCTACTGATTTCCAGCACTTTCATCTTCCATTACTTTCCCAAGTAGGCTATTCCAGAATAAAGTAGAGAGTGCAATAGAAGGTTTAAGAGCCTGTAAAAAGTCTGCCAGCTTTCAGTTAAGTTTTAGAATTCCTGGAGTGATATTCAGAGAAACCATTGCATGGAGTTTTTTACAGTGAGACAAGGGCTGTGCTTCACTTCTTTCCTTAGTACCTTGGTTCATGAGGTCAGAAACAGACCTTCCCACATTCACTGATGCAGGAGATGAGGGCACATAAAGTGAATGTTTCTTCCTTTAACTGTGTTTTTTCATTGTCTGCGCTTCAAAGAAGAAGGAAGCTAGCAAAGAATAAAAGTTCCGTATGACACAACTTTTCACTGACATTCTCCTGGGGAATTGCATCATCTGGGGCTGGACTTCTCAGGTCACACTCCTTATTCCTCTTATACCCACATTACATTCCTTTGTGCATTATTGCCAGTACACTGCTAAGTAGGAGGTTTTTCTTCAAATTAGAGAGAATGGAGAGTCAAATCTGAGCCTTGAATGTCCTAGGAATGATTGCCTGGGGACTCTACTCTGCATCCCATCGTTTGCAAAAGTTAATTATAGTTGGTTTTAATTTTCGAGTCTGTTATTCCAACAACACTAAAGGGGGTAGCTGTCATTTTGTATATGCATCTCTGACAGTTTGTCAAATAGTTTGCTATACTACAGTATATTTGCTGTAGCAGAATTCATTCCTATGTTGAAAAAAGTCAAGCATTTCTCTCAGGTTATCAAAACAAAAAATGCTAAACCCAATTGCCCCATAACAGACAACATAATTTAAAATTAAGGATGAGAGTAGCCATATGATTTGGATGTGAGCAAGTTCTATGTGACCTACTTTATTCCAAGTACTTTTTACTCTAAAGTAGTCTTCACACTGTCAGTTCCTCAACATTATCAGTGTCATTAATGTTCCCTTCCCAGCAGCAATGCAGTAAAGGATTTTGCTGATGATGCTGCTTCTCAAAACTCCCAATGACTCATTGTCTGAAGTGTTCTGATAAATGGACACACCATACCCAAACCCCCTTCCTGTAAGCAACTTCAATCCAGTTCCAGTACTGGACATTGACACATGGTGTGTGGAGAACAGAAAAATATATATTTAGTTAGAGAAGAAGTTTTAGTAGACTAGACAGAAGTATGTAAATTTTTGCCATTAATTTCTTCATTGTTTTCTTTAAATTTGGTGAAACTTTGGCATCTTTATATCTACCATCTCTGCCACACTCTGTATTTAAAAAAAAATCTCCTACCATTCAAAAATTCATTCATTTGCCACTACTGGCATCTTATTTATCTTCAGTTTTACCATGATCTATATAAAACTACCCCTCTCGAGTCAGTCTGTTAACCTGAAAGCTTTGCTTATTTTCTCTGCATTTTATTTAACTTCATCTTTTTCAGTCAGTTTACAAGCACATATGTGTAAACCAATTAGTTTGAGCAACTCATCTGAGCCAAGGGGCCATGGTAGCCTTAATCTGCGAAAGTGTCACCAGGTACCTATATTGATAAATTCAATATAAAATATTGATTTGACATATCAATATAAACCTATATTGATAAATTAATCTCACAAAGACTATTTCTGCAATAAGGCTTTAGCTATTAGCAAGAGTAGCACCATGTGACTTGAAAGAGATTGCATATCTTGCACTATAAATACTTCAGATAAAGTATCTTAACTGGTGACACTTTGATGTGGAAATCTGTTCTGTTACATTCTCACAGACTACTGTTCTCACTTCTGAGATTATTATTTTTAAATGAAAACAGTAGAGAGGACCTAATGAGGCTTTACAGCTCAGCTTCCTAGCAAATGAAAGATTATTTTTGGACTTCTGACTACTTTATTGTTAATTTAACCATTGAGATTTTCAGATAACACTGAAACTTTTAAGTTCAGCACAAATTCTAGGATTTACCTAGTCTTTGAAGACCAAGAAGAACAAAACCTTAATTCTTTAAGGACAAATATAAAAATTATGGCAAGGAACTTCTCTACAGTACTAGTCACTGTGAATGTTGACATAAAATGTGAATGGCAGACCTCTAAGGGGTTTAGTGGGAATTGTTATTTTTGGATTGCTATTTTTGACCTAGTTAGACACTGGTTGTGTTTTGGTTTTATTTTTTTATTTTTATTTTTTATTTGGAACATGCAGATTCACCAAAATCTAATCTTCCTGTAAGAATTCACTGATTTCAGTTTGTTTCACCTTTCCAAAAGGTATTTCTATGGGGAAAAAAAAATGAAAATTAAAAATTGCTTTTTGTAAAGCCTTTAAGACAAAACTAGTTTGAAATAATGCTGTTATTTTATAACATAAACTATTGTAAACAACATGTAAAATT
>WBND01000411.1:470474-490675 GCA_013398595.1 Tychaedon coryphoeus
ACTGGATATGGCAATAATATCTAAGGTAAGTGTATCTCTGGATTTGGGAAAATAATAATAGTAGTAATCCTCAAAAAGAGAAGAATTCTAGAAGGAATAATATTAAGTATGTAATTTTACTAACATTGGAAACAGCTTTAAAGTCTATTTGTATCAAAAGTCACTATTTCATTTAATCTGAGATTTTAGTATTGACATATATATCCCAATATATATGTGTGCATATGTTCATATGTGTACATTTTTTTGTGTATTTTTGTGTTTTTTTTTCATTTATGTAAACATGCACACAGTTCAAAAGCTGATGCAACAGCTGAACATGGATGATATTTCTGTTGAGTTGATTTTTCATAAAGTATGCATTGGAAAAGAGGGCTTGCTCATAGATTGAAAAGAAGAAAATTGTGTTTCTTTAAAGCAGCTCAAGACCAGACATGATTTTGCAATAGTCCTCAAAGATGAAAATATGGACAGTCCAAATGGACAGTTCAAAACCCCTGATCATCCAGATCTGAACTGAATGTTCATCAACAGCAGCTAAAATTTGGAAAAGATGACATCAATTGCTCTGCAGGCTGTCTCTGGGCCATGTTAGTACATTTTATCAATTTGCTGTCATTTCTATTATTGATCTACAGGAGATACTTTTACACTTTAGGTTCCTAATTTTCAGCACCATATACTGGCTATTATATATTATTACACCATATACTGACTATAAACTTATTTCAGTTTTTATCACTTCTCAAGAATGAAGAAGACCCTACACTGTCACTTAACTTTGCTTATCTTCCCATTGCTGCAAACCATTTATTTACTGTATTTTACTTTTTTACTTATTTATGTGCCAGCATTTACATACACACTTGTGTTATTTCCTACAGCATTCAATATGTTTTGGTCACTTTCAAGACCTGCATTGCAGCAAATGTACAAAATATTTGTGCATGGGAATATTTAGAAGGCCACATAAAGTTTTTTAACAGCTAAACTAGCCCTCTACAAATTAGTTGATGAACTTTTAATCTAGCAATGTCTGCGGCCAAATGTATTTCTTTAGTAGAAACAATATATTGTATCACAGTATCTTTCACTGTGCAGAAATTATTCTAACACTAGTTAAGAATCACTCTATGTGGATTAATTGTAAGTACTAATAATTAGAAACACTAATAAGGAGAGCAATGTCTGCTAGGACAGGGAGAGGATGCTATCTGATGATGACTGGAATAAGAAAAAATAATTTTTCCCCTAAGATTCTGTGCACCTTTCTTTCAAATTCATGTTTCAAAACACCCTTGAATAGAGTTCTAAAATGAGACAACTTGCTCTCATAATTTCCACTTTCCATGATATCTAATGAGGTAATTGTCATCTACTTTTCAAAATTTGCTCTGTTGTGTGTATCCCAAATCCTATTAAAATGAAAACAAATCATATCAGGTGTTCCTAGCTGAGTAGCTGATGCTACAGCAATGTAATATAACCCTGCACGTTTGTTCTTTAACACCAATTATGCGTTGCATAATCTTCTCACGGAACTTTTTGGCTGTTGAAGATTCACTGGATAATATTCCAGTTTCTGAAATATAAACAGTCTTTCACAAGACAAGCTAATTCTGTTTAAAGCCATTTTCTGTATAAATTCTTACCCCCAGAGAATGAAGAGTTGAAAAATTTGCAAAAGCACAAAACCAAATCATGGACACCTCAGAATTACGGGATGGCTGGGACTGGGAGGCAGCTCTGGACATAATTGATCCGGTTTGCTGCTTCAAGGAGGGTCACCTAGAGCAGTTTGATCAGGGGTCTCTCCAGCTGGATTTCTTTCTCTTCATAACTTTTCTGGGCAACCATTTACTGTGTTCTGTTCATGCCCATTCCTTGTTGACCAGTAGCTGGGCATCACTAAAAAGAGTCTGGGTCTTTATCATCACTGAAATTAGTTCAGTCTGGACTGCTGAAAGATTGCCCAGCAGCTTCTGTTAGCCAGCAGCACCATTAAACACTAAAACATTAAACACTGTTAAAGCCATAGAGTTACTACACCTGGAAACAAACATCTTACACAGGTGTGACATTTCCACTGACTAGACATTCTGTGTATGAGCATCTAGACAGATGTTTTGCTCAGTTACAAAGAACCATCTGTCCAAATGTATTTTGGGATATCATTGCTGTGACAGCTGACCTTCATACAGCAAAACTGCCCATGCTATCTACACAGTGCTACAAACCAGATTCCCCAGCCCTTCCTAGTTACACAGCTGAGTTAGCAATTACTAGTTATTTTCCTGCTGCCTCAGTGAGGATGTTTGGACCCTCCTCCTCCCAACAAATTTATTCTTCAGCTTCTTAATTCTCTTACTAGCACAATTTGGAGGTCTGATCTGGCAATATCAGCAGGGAGTGAGATAAGGCACCTACTGGGATGTTCCTAGGTTGTAGGAACATAAAATAGCTGAGTAATTTCTACAATATTTATGCAATACTTACTGTTCTCCTACATTGCACAGAACTAAATGCAGAGGAAAGATTAAAAGAACAGCTCAAACTTATATGATACCAGCTACCTAAACCCAGTCAATATTTGCCTGGCATCTGTTTTCTCTGCCCTGTGATTTTGCTTACTGGTTTTTGTACCCATTAAAGGATTGTATGAAGTCACCTACTATGAGATGTAAATCTGAAATTACTTTATGAAGTTCAGCGAGTGCCAAATAAATGCTGATGAAGTCTGGAGAACGTTCTAGACATTTTAATGTCAGGCACTCAGCCTGATTCTGCATAGCTGGAAGAACTCCCTGCCAAGTCAGAATGTCTGCACACATATGAGGTCAATGTTATTAGAATAAGTTTAAAAAGAGTACAAACTACATAATGCATGTGATTTTGTCCAACAGAAAAAAAAACATTGGTCTGAATTTAATCATTTTTCTCTGCTAAATTGCTATGAGACCACCTTGGGCTTTACGAAGTTTTTGGAAGGTGGAGGCCCTTTTTAGATTGTGCTAGACTGACCATCTTGACAGCAATAGTTAATCCAGCTTTGGAAATTCATTTTTATCCTCTGTACTTCAAGAAGCACCAGTATTTTTTAATATCATCATGTATGGAGTAAGACATTTACCTTTCCATTTTTTAGACAAATATATTTGCCAAATTTTGTCCACTGCTGCCAAGACACTACTGTTTCATATTTGCCATTGATGGGAATGTGTCTCTGCAGCTAAAAATGCTGCTTTATTGCAAAATCCAGCAGGTAGTCAGGAAAAAAAAATGGAAGGAGGTGATCTCACTGAAGAAATGAGGTGGGTTGCCATTGTAAGTACATATCTCACTGGTTGGAGATTGGAGCTGTCCTATTCTTTGGGTTTAAGCTGAAGGTATAGGATGAATACTCTTAAAAAAAGAATCCACACTCTTAACCCCCTAAGCCATGTTTCATTTTCTCTTTTTGCTTTCATTCAATGCACAAGAAAGTTACTGATTTGCCCCTTGTAAGAATGCAAATATGCACTGTTAAGGAATTGAGGATGACAAATATTTTGTCATAACTCTATCGGTAGCAAAGGGATTTACAGAGCTTATCAGAGCTTTTGTCCTGTTGAAAGAAATTAATTTGGTGACTGTTGAGAAATTTACATGAGGTAAGTGTTTCTACTAAGAAATGGACAATGCTGTTCTGACTCTATTTCTGTACATCTACAAAAGGCAGTCCATATAATAGTTAGAACATAAGAAAACCTTTTGATGATGTTAACATTTTCAGGTCAGTGATAAAATGTCTGTAGATGAAACGGTAATTGTCAAATATTAAAAATATCCTCACATATATTGCAGCAGAGTAAAACATAAACCTGAAACAAGTGCAAGTTTTACTTCTGCTTGTCATTTCTGATGTCACATGAAACGGAGGAGACCCTGTGTGGGAGTACTAGATGCCTTCCATGAGCACAGTTATCTCTTCTCCTCTTCACAGGAGGGATTGCAGACACATGCCTGTTGCCTTTTCCATCCTCCAGGATAATGTTTCTTCAAGGACCATATTCTGCAGGGCCTATTTTGATCTTATCTTCATCCTATGTTTGTTGATGTCTGAGTGAGTAGGCCAAAAGATTTCTAATGTGTCTAAGATATTCAGTAAAATCAGGAAGACCAGAAATGTATCTCCTAGATAGACTTTTCTAAAATAAAAATAAATGTAGCTCCCAGCATGAAATTTAAAAATAAAGATATGAATGAATTTTGCTTTGCCATACTGTAGAATTAAATTACTAGCTAGAAATGCAGTAGACCTTAACATGTCAAGATTATTACAAAAGCAACATGTAGAGTGGGTGCTAGTGAATACATCCATGACAGTTTGTGTTTCTAGCATTTATGCTTTTTCAGTTACATCCTTGAGTCTAGCAAGTGTTTTCTGGTTAAAAGGATTTTCTTTTAAAAGGATTTTCTGTGACAGTTCAGAACTTGTAAATTGATTATCTGTAGCCTTACCTTTACTGTACTGCACTGTACAAGAAATAAATTTGTGGGCTACCAGTGGCTTATGGGCTCTGTTTCTCCTACACTGTGATGTTAGTATTGATAAAAGCAGCTGGAATTATGCCTACAATTGTTCCTTTGAATCACCCCCTTTACTGAAAGTTATTCTTATGGATGCTTAAAAAGTCTTTGCTGTCATTTCAATAGTAATGCTGTAAAAATGTTTATTTTAAAAGAGAGTCAATCTCAGCCTTTTAAATGGATCATTTATTTAGCGTCATGCTTGCTTTTTTTTTCCTTTGAAAACATTTCATTTCCTTTGCCTTTTTTCTGTGAATCCCACTGCATTTTCTAAGCTTTTACATATTTTAAAATATATTCTCATCTCATGGACATCTATTGTCAATGCTCATGGTTCACCTCACATCAAGCAAGCATCAACTGTCCCTACAGAAAGTCCTGTCCTGTCACTGCAGGGGAAGTAGTGCAGATGTACAGAAATAAGAGACACCAAATGGTCATGGCTGCAGGCCATATGGAAGAGGTCTTAGTGGGCCACATCTGAAGCTGGTTTAATCAGCTACAACATCTTGGCATTAAAGGGGGATATGTCATTCTACACTGGCTAAGGATCTACTTCAGAATGGGACATGGCTGGGGATTTCCTCTAAAGCAGTATTCATCCATAATATGTACAGCTGTCTCACGGCCACTTAAGTAATATACAATTAAAGTGACTAGGATAATTAGAGGATTACTTTTCTTTATAACTTTGGGGAGTTTTATATCATCAGATAACTTGTTAGCTTAAAGACAGTCGTAGTATTTTACTTCATTTCTCATTAGTATCCCTACACCATGTGATATAGTGCCATGCACACGTATTTGACCTAGCTGTGAGCAAGGTTTCTTGGGTGCTGGCAGCAGCATGGCCATATTCCAAACTGAGCCTCCTTGGAGTGGAAAATTAGCCCCCTGGGATTATTCCACTAGGTTGCCAATATGGCTCCCACAACTGAGGCTGCTATCTGCACAGCCCTGCTCTACTTCTGGCCATGTTCAGATCAGAAACTATAAAATTATGAGAAGTGTCTACATCTCTCTGTGTGTCTTGAGGTGAGTAATAGAAACTTCTTTCACTGAAGCTCTAGATTAGTGAGAAATAATAATAAAAAAATCCTTTTGAAAAAACAGAAACATCTGTTACAGTCTCTGCTTTTTCTCATTTGTGTCACAGCAGTAGTGACCCCATTGCTGGTTATATTTTAGACTGGCATTAATTTAATACAACAATTTATAGTTAACATCTGGTCTCTTTTCTTCTTGTCTGTCACAGACCATTCTGACCCAAGAGCATTGCCCTGGTGGGTGGTAAACAAGTACAGGAAAAAGTAAAGCATACCATCTGCCTCCTTTTGTGTTTGCCCATAATTTGTTTGTGAGTTATTTACTTGCTAAGCAGAGACAAGAGCTTATGTGTGGTCAAAAACATATAACAAGATAGATTTGATTAATGGCACAACTTCCATAAACACAGGCTTATAAACAGCATAGTAGTCCTGACACCAGGCAGCATTGTCTAGGGGCAAAAAAAAAAGCCTGTATCACAACTTTTAGTCTGTCTGGGAACCTACTTTGAGACTTATTTTAAATAACTCCATGCCATTACGGAAATGGAAGGGGAGCTCAATGCAATTCTGTAAGGGTTGCACTGACCCTGCTGTCTTTCAATGGTTTTGTAAGTGGCCAGGTGCTACTAGAAGGTGCAAAGAGCCAGGAATAGTCTTGTGGTACATTTGCTGAGAGAATTTGAAATTATATTATGTGGAGAAATTGGACAAATAGTATGGAAAACATAAATTTGCATTTGACACGGGCAAATGTTAAGTCCCAGCCTTGGCAGGGATAAACAGGCAGCTGCAGGATACAGTATTGGCACTATGGTTCAGAGGTATCTGGATTGCAAATTGAATGTGAGGCATCGCTGGTACCTTACAAAGTAATATTATCCTGGAAAACAGAATAATTTGAGATAAGTAATGGAATAACCTTGTCCTGTGCAAAATGAGTAACACATTAGTATAGAGTTGGTTACTTCACCCTGAAAGACACTTGAATCACTTGAAGACAGTACAGTAGGACACAGCTCATAGGCATGCAGAAAATATTTCCTACAGAAAGACTTACAGATTCAAGATTGTTTAGACTTTAGGAGAAGAAATGGTGTAGGAGGTGTATATGAAAGCAGTCTCAGCTTTGTAAAAGAAATAGTAGAATTTTATTGATACAATGAAGATTCAGACCAGGTGTCAGGGAAAACTTTGTGACTTAAAATATTGTCAGCCACTGTATAGATCCCTTGGGTAGAGTAATGAGGCTTTATCTGTGTAAGTATGCACAGCTTTGGTAGACAAGTAAATGCTGAAGCATGGTGGTAGGGCTGGTCTTATTTTCTCTTTATTAATGGACCAAATAGCATTTTCTAGGGATCCTTCTAGCTTAATGTGCCAAGACCCTGACAGCAAACTAGCTTTCACATATCATTCAAAAATTATTTCTTTATTAAACAAACATAGAGTAAACATAAAGACATAGCTGTATTAAATTTTTTGTTCTTTTGCTTTCACTCTGTCAGCTACTTTCAGCTGTTAGTTTACTTAATGATATAATTCTTCTATTACTAAACCATGTATCAGACTGTAGAGGTCTTACAATGTTGGCACTTGCTAGTATCTCACTATATTTAGGTTAATCATGACTGATAAGACAATTATTCTTCTTGTCTGAGAAAATTGTCAGTGAAGAATGTGGCTTAAACTAAAACAAAGTAGTAGGTGCTTTAAAATTATAGAAGAAAATTGGTGATCTTTTAATGAGTTTAGAAAAGGGCTAAGATGTATACATTGCTTCAGTGAACATTTTCCATGAAGATTGTAATAAAATAATGTAAATCTGGTTATCAATGAAACACGTATCTATATGTAAAGATCAATCAGCCACACTAAGTTATTTAGTGTTTATGAAAAGTACAGCATTATCTTATTCTACCTGCAAACTTAAAAAATATCTAGTTCCAATGAATGTGGCAATTTGTTTAGATGTCTCCTCTCTCTGGTACGAGGGAAATGACTCTGCAGCTTTTGCTGAAATTTGCCCTGACAGTCACATGAATTATTCCCTTGCAGGAAGTGAGCTATGCCTTTTTTGAGTGAGAGAGATTTTATCTATTCAATTATGCAGCTGGAACACCTCCCCAGTAGCTCGGGAATGCACACCAGCCCTGGAACAGCCAGGGCTGTTTTATTTAATCAGTCTTCATGTATCTGTGTGGGTGCATCAAATAGTGCTCTAATAGTGCACAATGTGGAATGCAAATGGCAACAATAAGCTACAGAATGTATAGACTATTTAAATTCCTCAAAATAGATGTTTGACTTGGAAAGCTCTTCCAGCTATGGAATAATGCTCATGCAAGTTCAAAATCATTATAGAGTTTGAGATTATTTAAAATTATTACTCTTTTCTTTTTTTCCTCATCTTTTTTTTTTGCCTGCAGTTACATTTGCTGTTAGAAGTGATTGCTTTCAGCAAATACATCAAATTTTATTTTTCCCTAAAATGACATGTTTTTAATATCATTAAAAATTTAATTTCTTTGCAAGTCTGCAGCATAAATCTGAGTCAGAAGATGCAGACACGGATACTGAGGTAATTGAATAAAGTGCTTTTAATACTCTTTTCACCCCCTAAGTTATTATGGTCCCATTCAGTTTTTCTCTAAAATTATAAATTATTTAACTTCATTTGACTTAATATAGAAATATTATAAGATTTTTTTTTTTAAGGAACCTTTTAAAAATACATCTGATAAACTCACTGGGTTGTTCAGATGTTTTGGAAAGTAATATAACTCAAAGAAACCACATTAATCCAATAATATAATTTCTAGAGAAATAATTTTATCCATTAATTCTCCCTGTGAAGACTTGTCAAAGAAATATTTCATTTTTCACACTATCTTTTACATATTCTTGATTCATTAAAGGAAAAAAAAAATTCATAGTGCTAGATAAAGTCTAACTTGCATATGGATTGTTTTTGGCTTACTGAAACTATAATTCTAAATTTTAAATATATAATTCTATATATTATATATAGAATATAAAAATATATATTCAATAAAATCATAAATATAGCAAAAACTGCATAGAAAAAGATGTCAGATATCAGTAAAAGAATTCTGATTCTTATAAATGCATTATCATATGATATTATTGAATGTTTTAGTAGCTTTGGATTCTATATAGATAACATTTCTTACAGATATCATGTTTTATAAAGTGAGTTTTATGTTCAGAAGGGACATAGGTTTCTATGGAGGAAGGGCTGTTTTTGAGTTGTTTCTAAATTAAGTTCATCAAGAACTGATGTGTTGCCTCTTTGACATATATTCCATACTACTTCAGAATGAAAACAAAAAATATTGAAGCTCCTGCAGAAACTGTTTTTTCACACTTATAAAAATGAAACTCTTTGGATAACAAAACTAAATTTATTGAATCAATTTAATTTAATTATAATGTGGTTTCAAAAATGTTGTTTATGACTTCTCTCCTCTTCCCAGTCTCTCTTCTTGGTGTGCAGCTCTGGCAAATGTTTCCAGGGCAGAGGCACAAGATGTGGATGGTCCATTAGGAACAGGGCATGCTGAACTCAGTCCTGTCATTCTTAGTGACTTTCAAACTTCAGAAAATGGAAAGACAAATCCCTTAAGTACAGCAATCCTGAGCAAGTGGTTCTTTTGCAACTTTTTTGTGGTGACAGTGAAAATAAAAATCTTTCTTCATGTGACAAGACATATCAATTTTTGAGTCATGTCTCTGAAAGGAAAAGAGATGGAGTTTTTACAATGTACTCTTACATAACTTAAAGTCTGTGTGATTTGCAAGAGATCTGTGATTTTTAAAAGAAATTCAAGTTCAACTGCAAAATATGTGGTCTATTCTGAAGAGAATCTTTATGTACTTAAGGGTTTCTTAGACATTCTATATGTACTAACAGCAAGAAACTACTTAGCTCAAACACATGTGAAAATACCTTTTATGCAAGCTCCATGTTTTGGATGCATTTTAGGTTTATTCAGGAGACCCATTAAGTGAATTTTCTCTAGAAAATAGGGATAAATTTAATGTCACCTGACTGTAGTTGGCTAAAAGTCACGTATCAGATGTAAATCCACAGCATTAAAGTTCTCATAGTGAGTGGAGACAAGCATTTTCAGTAGCACATCATTTACTTGTTAAATAGGTATGCAAAACTGCAGGAATTAACACCCAATATAGATTTTGGGTGATAGGATTCAAGTGAGATGAGATGAATCTCACTGGTTTTGCTTTTTTTTTATATTCTACAGGTTGTATATTTATGAACAACTCCATTTTGTAATCTCATATCTGTGCTAGAGATGACATCACTGCTCTGTTATATTGGATAGTCTTACTACTATAATTTAAACAAAATTAAAATTATACTGTTGCATTCAGTGGCAGGGAATACTTGATCAAGTTTTCAAAACTTTCACTGTTAGAGATGGCTGGGAAGTGTCCACACCTGGTAAGAAGCGTCAGACTTCCAGAGATAGGACTCACAAAAAATTATCTCTATGAAACATATCTCAGTATTTTAATTAGTGTTTCATTTCAGTTGTTCAATTAATTTGAGAGACAAATAATAATATGAAGAACCTTGAAACAGATTAAGACTTTTTAATGGTAGTATCTTCAGTGGTGTAAAAATATTGATTTGGAACTCCACTTTCTGTTGCAGATTTGATGGCATCAAATCTGCTATAAATGGCATTTTTCATTAGCATTTAGCAAATCTGCTACACTGCCATTTTACTGCTATAGATGGGATTTCAGCAACAGATTAATTCTTCTGCAATTCGGAAGATGTTTCTGTTTACTGAACTTCTTACCTGATGCTTTTTAATGGATATTCAGAGATGGAGGTCCCCTGCCTCAGTTACTTGCTGACATTACTTACTTGTTATTTTAGAAGCTGAGTTTTAGAATATATTTTTGTTAAACTGAAGACTTGTAGGGTTATATTTTTATTACTGTTATTTTTAATGTTATTATTATCATCATCATCATCATTATCATTATTGTGATTTTAGAAAAATTTTTCTAGTGTATTGAATGACATTTTTATTGGGCTGTAAACTTTCAGTGGATGTGGTTCTGATTGTACTGCCTTCTTTTGGCACTTGCTCTTAAATAACCTTGGCAGATTGAAACATAATCTAACAGAAAATTGGCTAAGATTGCATGTACTCCATGTCAAAAGACACTATAATATGCCTGGATTTTTCTCCAATATTTTAATAAATATATATTCCAGGAAATTTCATGCTACATACATAATAAAGATCAGGATAATGTGTTTTTCTCTCTAGCTGTCATATATGCAATGAAGAGTTGGGAGCTCTAAAAAAGTAACAGGAATTTTCTTCCTTTTTTTTGGCAGAAATTATAGTGTAGCCAGTGACACTTTTTTAATGTTCTGGTTTTTTTGTAATTTTGATGGCATTGAAATTGAAAGCTTATTTGAATTATTTGTGTTCACAGCAATTTTAAGATTATTGACTAGGCATGAAACTCATGGAACCATTAAAGCTCAAAGACAAACCTTACTGAAAGACAACATGAGAAAAGAAAGGCCAGTTGAATTCATCATGATTCAGCGAGCTGTATAGAATGAGGGGAACTCAGACAAACCTCTGGCATCAGGTAAAGGAATATTTGATTTTTTTCCCTGTTCTATAGGCAAAAGAAATGGCCAGATTATGCAGATAATACTCTAATACAAGTGAAATCTCTTAGGGCATGCTTGCAGAGTGTGTTAGGATCAGAACCATTTCTGTCTTCTAGATTATCTGGGCAAGCTGTGCAAACATTAGCTCTCCATAATTTTCAGAGTTGCTTTTTAAAATTTTTTATTAGTTCTACACTGCTGTTTTTAAGTAACTGCATGTCAGTAGAATCTGAAATACGACACAGTATAACTGAAAAAATTAAAACCAAGCAATTATTTTTGGTAAATAAAAATTATTCTGAATATTCAAACCTCCTAAATTTCTGTTAGCTTTTTAGGTGACTCATTAGAGATGGAGAGTCCTTTGATTTTCTAGAGGTAAGTTTCACAATGAAGAACACAATTCAAGAATGAGTAGTAAGGAATTAATACAGATGATACCTTGAAAAAGTCTCTTTGGCTTGCCATTTCCGAAAAGCAATTTATGGAGAACTGAAAGAATAGAAGAATATGTTTATAACAGTCTATCTTTTTAGTAACTTAAAGGGGTATAAGTGTTAAAACTTAAACCATCAGAGAAGAAATGCAAGGGGTAAGGAAGTAGGAGATATGAATTCTGAGTAAGAAACCCATTTTTGCACAGAAGTTGTTTTATGCTAAATTGGAAGAAATTGTATAAAATGCACTTTTTCTCCCAATGACAAATTTAATTTCCTTAAAGGTCTATTTTCCTTCTGTCAACAAAATAAAATAATTTTATTAAGCTTCTTGCCACCTTCAGGGGGTAAAATATATTCCAGTGCATTACTATCAAGCAAATGTTGCTGTCATTTTACCAGCAACTTTATCAACAAAATTGAGACTTATGTTATTTGGGGATAACAAAAAAGAGGAACTTTTTCCGCAGTCATTCTGAAATTCAGAAAAATTTTCTCAGCTAACACAGAAACCTGTTGACAGCTGTATAAAAATGAGGGCTGTCTTAATACAAACGATGGTGTCATCATGCTCCAAACTCTATAAGAAAGCAGAAAGATTGGAAAGACCTTTTGGTCTGTTTTGTGGGTGAACTGTCAAAGAAGACTGCAGTACTTCATTTTTTAGGCTTAGTAATTGTCCTGAATGAAAATGTATCATTATTCTGCTGCCCATCTAATACAGCTTCTAGGAAAAATTATGGTGTAGAGGAACAATTAAAAGATAATTTCAAACTGGTTGTCAACTAAAAGATGCATTTTCAGCTTAGAAAAAAAATTAAAGAGAAATCCCTGCTTTCTTTAACTATGTTTTTTAAACCTCATCAGAAAGCTCAGAGAGGATTTGCCAATGAAAAACAATCCAGTGAAAGTGATCAGATTTTAAAAAGCTGTTTAGGTCCTTCATGCCCATTGAGGGTGAGAACTAGAAACTGAAATCTCTTTAAAATCTCTTATCTGTAGTACCTCATCTCTTCCAAAAATAAAAAGATAGCTAGACATTGAATATTTCTAGAATTGATTTTCTGACAAAAATATGTAAGTAATCAGGACTTACATGCTGAGGTTGTGATAGATGTAGCAGAAAAAAGGTCATATTCTGGAAAGGTTTTTATACCATTTAGTGAGTTTTAATGTCTCTCCTATATTTCCCTGCTTTTGAAACATATTCTGATAAATTCAAGAGACATATTTGAGCTGAATGTTTACATTGTACTTAGCCTGTTAACGTTCCCCCATCTTGGGATATAGGAAGTGGGAGGACAGGTGATGGTACCTAATGGTGTTATATATAATCCATAACAGGAATTTGTTTTCAAGCTAAGACTAACTCCTGGATGATAGCTTAGATTTTTGCATTTCTGCTTTTAGAAATATCTGACTTCTGCGTCTCAGAAAAGGACAAGGAACTGTTTTCCCATAAACTAACATGGCTGTAAATAAGCATTTTACATTGAGATTTAGATTTTGAATTGTGCAATCCTGTCACTTGTGCAGTTTTGTTCAGAGTGTGTGTTTCCATCACAAGGGACACAAAGGAATCTTTCTTCAGGAAGAGGGTTTAACAATGAAATGGAAAGACATATATTTTGGATTTTTCAAGCATAGTAAACCTCACTCAGCAGAAGACAGGTGTCTGAGCATTGTACAAGAGCTCTCTCAAAACACCAGCTCACCTCAAAATGTTGACTGTCAAGCAAGTTACATTTTTCTTGCTTTCTTTGGTTTTCTTGGGATCATGTTAATAATTAATAGGTGCATGTTGGTTTCTGCTTTTCTTTTTCTTCAGCCTCCCAAAATTCCTATGGAGATAAAAATAGACATTTATTTACAACCAAAACCATAATCAAAACCATATTCTGTCCATTTTTTTGTTCACCAGACTTACAAGAAGTCCAAAGTATCTCAACACTTGAATAGAGATGGTGATTTCCATGCTTGGGTGATGATCTTTCTACTATTTAAAATGAAGTTCACTAAAGCAATTCTATTATTTCTTCATTTTTACTGACTGGGATCTATTCTGCCAAATATTTTTTCCATTGATGCCTTTGACAGGTCCTTTTGAGTTACTATGACTCAGGATTGCCGGGCTCAGATAAAACTCATGTTTTATAGCTGCATGATAAATTTATCTTCATAATTTAACAGGACAGGAAGGAAACTGCAGTGCATTTAAATAGCCTGTCCTTTCTGATTCTCCCACCTTCTGAAACATTCCAGTAACTTGACGCCAGAGAGTAAGACAGGACCAATATCAAGATATCAAGTCACCACTTTTGGAAACATACTTCTCTCTCTCTTGCCATGTTTTCCTTGATCTAACCAGGAATATAACACACATGCAAAATTACTGGGGCTGCTTGCCTATTTTGGATTCTAAAATGCTAAATGTATCACATTTTAGGGGAGGTTTTGTTTTGGTTTTTTTTTTTCCAAATCAGAGTCCCCAGTTTGAACACAAGTCTATAGCTGCAAGATGCTGTTCAATGAAAACATTCTGCCAGTACTTTTGATAAATCTCTGCTTCTGTATATTGCTCATTCTTGATACTCCCTTGTTGCTACTTCAGTATCTGCAAGTATTTATGCCTGCAAATAACTGTCATATAACTGCAAATAATAATATGTCATAGAGAAAAAGATCTCCTGGTTCTGAGAATCAGCCGTTGACTCCACGGGCTGCTTTTTAGGAAGATTCTATGAGAAGATATACTTTCCATGCTGCCTTTATGGCACAAGGCAGAGCTGATCCTGCCTAGGGCTGCTGGCAAGTATGGCTCTGCAAACATTCATTAGTATGACAAACAGAATACTGAGGCAAAATGAGGACAAGGTGATTGTGCAAGCAGCTTTAACTGGGGTGAAAGCAATACCCTTCTGTTTAAGTCATTTGTCTAGCATTTTAGGACCACAATTCAATATTGCCAACAATAATTTGCAGTAATAGAAGTCATATAATGCCAGGCTTAGAAGCAAATATGGGCCTGATAAGGAGGATATCCATCATTAAGACAGACATTGATGAAATGTGAATTATTCACTCTTATCTACTTACTTTTCTTTATTGTATTTTTATGCCTTTATATACTCTATTTCATCCCCTCACAAAGAATAACTGGAAATGACATTTCTATGCCTGTAACTATGAGAAAAAATATGCAAAATTAATTCCATTAGAAGTAAACAATAGCATTGTCCTTAGGATCTCATTTTATGTTTTCCTTAGGTCTTAAATACCATCAGCAGAGATAAAATTAAAAAGGCTGCAGAAATTGGAGCTTACTTTCATATTGAGCTTAGTTTAATATTGTTTCACTCTTGTAGGCTGTGAGTGACTGCACATTGAAATGTAAAGAGAGGGAGAATGGAGAGAAGAGAGGTGACTTTCATGTAGTCTAGAACCTATAAAAGGCTGAACTGGAATTTCTGTTGCAGCAAGCTTTTATCAGCCTGCCTTTATTATCTCAGCAGCAGCAGCAGCAGTTTGATTTTTATAGGGTTCAGAGTTTGGCTGGCTGAGTAGTATTTAAAATCTTGGATGTAATTTTCATCAGAAAAAGACTGATCAAAACAAAAAGATTTTGTAGGAAATCACCACTCCTGGTAAGTTTCTCGATAGCCTTTTTGTGCATTCTTACATGTTTTGAAAGTTTGGAATGTTCTAGTAACCTTCTTGAAAATGAAATTAAAGTCCAAAAGTAAGTTTTTTTACATAATTGGATTATAAATATTTCTGCTAGTTACAGAACCAAAATATTGAAAAAGTGAGATGGCAAAAAAAAAGTACTAATTGTGATTTGTCAGAAAATATTTCAGGATATATGATTTACATTCAAGCTAATAATTAATATAATATAATATAATATAATATAATATAATATAATATAATATAATATGTTATATGGTTTACATTTTTGATAGTTTGTATTTATAGAAATTATTTTTGTGAAAACATGAATCTTTTTTTTATAGCAGAAATCATTTTTCTACTCAGTTGAGATGACTGTGTTAAATAGAGAATTAAGAGGAATCTAACACTAGCAGAAAACTTACCAGTATACTGGAGCTATAATTTTCTTTTTTACAAAAGACTATGAGGTCTTGGAAAGTTTCTTGGGGAAACATAGAAAAAAAGTTCTTTCATATTCAAGTATTTTTTTGAAAAGGTAAAATAAACTTTTGCTGACTCGGTGAACTTCAGTGTTGTGGAACAGAATCACAAGATATTTATGCCAGAAGGAAGAGTGAAAATTGGGCAGCCCAGCCCCTCCAGTGAAGCCAGCTGTGAGGTCACATTAGGTTACTCAGGAACTGGCTGAGTTTTGTTTTGAGCATGTCCAGGGATGGACACTCAGCAGCCCCTCTTGACAGTGAACCTCTCCTGCTGCAATCTGTGTCAGTAGCCTCTTACTCTCATCGTGCACCTCTGAGGTCTTAGGTAACCAATACCAGCTCCTAGATCCCTCCCTCAGCCTTCTTCAGGCCTTTTGTCAGATATTCCCATGGGTGTTCTAGGAGTCATGAACGAGGACCAGCTCTGAATCTCCGTGGGAATCTCAATGTGGTCTTTCGGTTTTAAATCAAGACCAGTACTATTCAAAACCTCTTCTATGCTCCCTGCATGGCCTGGAAAGAACGTTGCATATTATGATGGTAGCTGCATGCCAATGCTGTATGGAGGTACATGCCAAAGAAACCTGGGTTGGTAGCAGAGGGTCTAAAGCCACTCAGCCTTAGAAGAAAGAAAAAGAGATAGAAAGGTGGCAAAGGGCTTATTTTCAGTTCAGACTGACTGCAAAAGATTTGCTCTTATAAGTGTAGCAATTTCATCATTGATTTAATGTAAGCAATTGATATGGTGCACTACAGGGGTAAAATTTTCACTTCAGGCAGTATTTATATAAGGAAATATTTGGGACAGCCTTACGCGATATTGATGCTGCTGTAACAAGCCTAAAGATATAGCAGTTTGGTGGAAGAAAAGCGAAAAGGTTTATATAATGTGCTTAGAATCAAAGTGTATCTACACCAACATCTGCCTGAAGTGGTTTGTTTTCTGAATAATGAGATTAATAATGAAATTACTTAGAAGCACAACAATGCTATGTTTTATATTTCTGAATCTTGCCCAGTTATCTCTACATGAAAGAAGGGAATACATAGAAATTATCCTGACAATGGATTAGTTGACCACAAAGAAAATGAGAAAAAAACAATTGTATCATCATCAAAATATATAAAGGAAAAAAATAATTTTTAAATCCAAAAAGCTTTTTCTTAGAGGAAATTAAAATATTTTCCGAAAATGCATTTTTTGCAGAAAGCCATGTACTAGTACAGATTCAGAAAACAGCAAGCCCTTACTTTCTCTAGGTTATAGATTTTTAGTCTACTTGCTAGGGTTCTTTTCTCCCCTCAAAGGAATTCAGCACATGTGAATTCTGTGAAGCCTAACATTCTAAAATATTAGATACTGGTTGCAGATTTTAAGGCATAACAAAAGGTAACAAAGCAGCAATGGTTATATAATATCTAATACAAAAACCTTGTGTAGGACAGAACATATATAGTGTTGACAGCTACAATGTGATTTGAGAACATGTAAAGCAATTTCAGATATACCTCTGTGGAGCTGATTTGACAGTGAAAAGTGGCTGTGCATTACCTTGGAGCAAACTGAAAGCTCCTTGGAAAGTTTGTCTAAACAAGGAGGAGCCTACTCAAACTATCCAGAGATTCACCGACGGTCTGTAAAGAAAATGCAAGTCAGTTTTCTTGATTCACCAGTTATGTACATCCACATTTTTTGGCCCCACCTCTGTGCCAGAAACCACATGCAAGCTATGCAAACTACCACATCAGGGGTTAAAACTAATTATTCACAGCTATAAATAGTGCATTTGATGAACAGGGGGTTAAAAGTTAGGTTGTTTAGGCAAATCATCCTCCTGGAATAGATGTCCTTCTGTTTGCTCTCTTTGATGGATGAGATCTTCCAGGGCCATAAACCACTATGGGCTAGTAATTTTAGTTCACATAAACCAGGGGGTTGGATTATGGAAAGTTCCAAACAGATGTTCAGTTTGATGCAGCTTCTGGAAGAAGACATCAAATTAATGCACCAGGGTGCTTGGCAGTGTGCAGCCAGACCACAGTGTGGATCTGTCAGTCCTTAAAACACATACGAAAATCCACTTTTATTTAAACAGGAAAGTGTCAGTTTTCACAGAAGTGGGATGGGATCCTAGAACATGTTACAGTTAAAATTCACACAAATCTTTGAAATGTATCCAGTTTTAACACAAAAAGCCCCAACAAACCCGAGTAAAGAATAGTAGGCTTTAACACTTCTTCCCTTTTTTTAGAGTAATGTAAACTGAAACAGAATCACACATTAGGCAAAAATTATGTTGCTCTCAAGTGTGTGAAATGACAGATTCATTTGAGGTAATCATGTTTCACAAGTGTGCTGTGTTTCCTGGGAGAATGACAGATCCTTGCCAATTTTAATGGCATGGTTCAACTGACAAGTGATTGCCTTTTTTCAACCAAAACAATTGCATATCTCAAATCTGTACAAATATGATAATGAATAAAAATTATAATATTTCTATTTTTTTCAAAATTGTCAATTTTTTGGTAAGAACTCACAGAATTTTTTTCCTCTTTTGTTCTTTTAAATGATATGAAATAGGAAAACAAAAAACATTTGAGAATACAAGCAAAATAAAATAATAAAATGAATTTCAATAGCCAATGAAAAAATGTCATACCGTTTAACATAGAAAACTTAAACTCATTTTACAAGAATGAGAACTTCATGCAAAAGCACACAAATGAAATAGCCTTTTCAATTTTGCTAGTGAACAAGCAGATCCACAAAGTCTATATTAGTGCTCATTTGTTTAATTCCTAACTCTTAGGCTCCCAGCAGTTATTTAATGACCTAAATGAAATTCCTATATTCCATAGGCATTTAGTGGCAATGTTCATGAATAATTTCATGCTACCAAAATTCTGAGTGCAATTATAGGCTCCCTAATCAATATGAAATTGTGAGGACACAGATAGAATGTAACTCAAGCCTTCCCAAGACTGAGGCATACTTTGTAGAACTGAACGGTTAGAGAACTATAAGATTATTCAGGTTGGAATGAAACTCTGAAGACTATCTATTTCTTTCTCATCTTCCAAGCAGGGCAAATTTTTAAGATGTATCCAAATTTGATATTAGATGAGGTTGCTTATGACCTTTTCCACCTGAATTTTGAACTTCTCCAAGGATGGAAATTTCAGAACTGGTCTGGGCCTCTATTTATTGTCTCTTTTTGGAATTTAAAGATGTATTTATTCGTTTATGAAATGCAAATAAAGGTTCAAGTCTGTCCTCCACTGAAAGTAAGCCTTGTACCACTATCTACAGAACAGTTTACAGTGGTGTAGGGAAGGGAGATGGGATGGAGGGAGAAGACAGGCTCTAGAAGCTCTTTAGTTTCAAAATGGCTGTTGAAGCTCTTCTGTTCTATCTTGAATAAATAAATTCCAGAGAAACAGAATGTCAAGATAGAGAAGAGCCTTTCTCTTTCTCATAGGAGGTAAGATATGCCTTTCTGCATAAATATAAATTCAAGCATCCTTAGATGTTATAACTATGAATAAGGATAGGTATAATTAAGTATCCTTATAGTAAAGGTTCTTCTTAATGAACACCTATTTCTTGTAAAGTTGTATCAACTTTTGAAGGAAGGGCTAAAAGAAAAAACGTAAGAGATTAGGAGAAATAGGTCTTGTTTTAAACTGGCAAAGATGGAACTTGACTCAGCAACTTTTACTGCTGACCTTGGATAAAGAGCACTTTGCAGCAGGGAAGGTAATATCTCTTCATTTGGCTGACCTCGGCCAGCTGTGTTGTAAGAGTACCAATCATGTTAAGCAGTAAAGAAAATAAACACATCTGGTTTATGCCTTTCTACAGGATGTAAAGGTGAGCTGGGTCCAAGCTTCCGAACAGTCATAAAAATAAAATGACTTAGAATAACAATAAATTTGCAGCTATTCTGAAAAAATATGAACATCTTTATGAAAATGTGGGTGTGTATCACTCAGGCAGCAACCGCTTTTTGAGGATCTGACAGCTCCTGACTTGCTCAATAGGTGAAAATGGTGGTCTCAATCTAGGCAAAAATAAGTCAAACCTCTCTGTGTTACATGGAATAAAAGGTTAAAGACACTCTAGACTATGTCAGTGTTGAAATACCAAGGCAGTATAAAGTATGGATATGCAGCTGTGTTTGGTTTGATTTGAGGTCTATTTGTCATTGTCAAAATACAAAATGTTTACTGAAGCTTCATATGTTTCAGGAAGAGCAACAAAGGCGATCTAAATGTTAGAAATAGTTTTCCAGTTATGAGAAATTTA
>WBND01000411.1:501967-516034 GCA_013398595.1 Tychaedon coryphoeus
GTGCTTGAGGAAAAAGATCTTTTGCCCTGAGGGAATGGGGCTCTCTGTTTTAGAGACTGGAAATATGGACAGAGACCTTTAATGGAAAAAGAGATTAAGAGAATTTTGTCTTTGAACAGTTTTCCCTTAAAAGTAATACCCCATGTGTGTAGCATAACCCATAACACAGCTCTGTTATGGGCTGTGAAGATGTGGGGAAGTCCCACGATTTGAAAATCTTTCCCCGGGCGGATGCGGATTGTGAAAGTGAAGACACCCCCATGGCCTAAACCAAAAAAGGAACTTTTCTTTCTAGAGTGAACTGAAATGATTATTTATTGTAATCCAATATCCTATATTTATTAGGAATGGTTTCTCCTAAGACCCCTGTAAATGTCCCATGGTTTGACCCTTCCCCTGTGTTTCTATCTTATTGGCAGAATGCCAATTCTCCCCTCCCATCCCTCTCCTAGAAAAGACCGTTACCTGATAACTTCCTCTTTGCTCCGGATCCATCATGAAATAAACATTGAACCCTCAGAAAAGGCAAAGGGCCTCTTTTGAATCCTTTGTTCTGTCCTAGCAGGGGCCTAGCTGCTTCTTAGAAACTGATCATAGTCTGTAGCCAGGAAGTAGTTTATAGCACCCTGCAATTATTTAAGTAGGAAACTGACTGAAGTGTTCTCTGTATGTTGCTGTTAAGAAGTGTGGAAGGTGAGGGACGGGGCAGGAGGGAATGATCCGGATATCTTATTCTGAAATTTTTTTTCTGTGTTATTAATAAATTTCTTTTATATACCCTTTTTAAGTTTTAGGCCTGCCTTGCCTTGTTTTTGCTCCTAAATCCTATCTCTAAAAGAAATTGAATATATTAAGGTTAGTAAACCCAAATCAAACCAAGAAAATTTCTCAGAAGGTGCAATACACAGTATCTGTCACCTTATAGATGACCTCTGTGGGATTCCACTTTGTGAGGCATTTCCGGAGAGTATATAGATGCTCAGATTCTAACACTGTCCAGATAATTATTAATGATACACGACTAGAGTGATGGTTCATAATTAAAGTTTTCTGTAATTCATCTCTCACTTGTGTGAACGTTATTGGCACATCCTAGTGATGCCATATAATTCCAGTGCTGAATTCACAGATCTCTACAGTGGCTTGAATCAATCCTTTTAAAGGACACAAAACATGAGTCATGAAACTACTAACGAAGAGTGAATCAAAGATGGAAAAAATGGTCCTGCCTTCCTCTGGGACCAGATTTTGTAAGGGCATTAGGGTCCTATCCAGAACAGAATAAAGCTGTAATAATCATTTTAAGTGTTGAAGTTACACCAATTCAATAATCCAATCCTCATTGTTGATTCTGGTTCAACAATATGAGCCAGAAGCTTCACAGCGAATATGTGATTTTTCTAAAATATGACTGTGTAAAATGTCATAGTTTTCAATGACAAATCTGTGAGAAATGAAGAGAACTCTCTCCTCCCTGAATTTTAGAAACTATGCAGCATACAAGTCCCTAAGAACAGGGTGCAGTGTCAGCATTTTGGATGCACTTAGGAGCAAGTTAATTCAATTTACCAGCATCAGCAGAGGTGGCTGTGAAGATCCCAGTACCTGTGCAGAGCTCCTGTGCCAGTCCAGTACCTTTGGGCTGCAGAGACAGTTACTGATGGGGGCCAGTCAGTACATTCCCATCCCAGGTGGCATAATGAGCAGGATCCAAAAATAATGTTTAAATGCTTGATTCAATTCAGCTTTTCCCTTAAGTGACATAAATCCTGGAGATAATTTAACTTGCATCCATGTGTCCAATTAAATTAAAGGTGCTAGTGGTACTGCTAATTATCGTGCCAACAGCTATACAAATTGCCATTCAGAATGGCCCTTCTCTTCTTTAGAAGCAGAATTATTCTGTTAAGTTGTTTACTGTGGATTTCTTTCTCCATGCATACACTTTAGACAGGAAGCAGATATTAATGTAAACCTACTAGAAATGTTGCATACATGTAAGACATCAATTCTTAGCCAGTTTAATCCTGAATATTTTTAGCCACTTCTGTAAATCTGTAGAATAAATTAATCTGAAAAGCTGGCTGAGTAGTTTGAATTTGCTGGGGCTGAGTCTGTGTACCTCTGGGTTTAGTGCTCCATCACAAAAACCATTTTTAAAAGTGTCTCTCATATAGTAATGGATCAGATTTTTTAAAAGAACCCAAGTCCTCATGTAGGAGATGATAATTTGCCTTCTGAATTATTTGACTCAAGAGATGAATCTTCAATTCATGGATTTTTCAGTGTTCCTTGCATTTTTTATAGATACCATAGAGATGGAGTTCCACTACCGCTTTTCCTTCCAGATTCTCTCATTGCAGACTTCACTTAACAAATATATTCAAGCAGCATTGTCATTTCACTTCACATTTCCATTTGTTTCCATTTCCGTCCCACTCAAATATTTTTTCTATAGATCACTTACATTTAATGTGATTATAGTAATAAAATAGCGTTGCCTGAGGAGTTTAAATTATACATGAAGCCCATATAAGCTCAATCTCTTAAAAATACACATTTAAATAGAAGGAAATTGAATGTTGAATGCTAAGGATCAGTGACTTACAGTGAATTCTGGCTCCATGTGAAATAAAATTGGTCAGGTAATTTTCCATTCTCTTATTTTTGTTAAAAACACAGCTTATAAAAAAATGATCATTTAGCTGCCTATTGGCAGGTAGTGCCTTTTGCCTCAGTTACACACTAAAAGGAATTTAAAAGATTGCTAAATTAAAGACATTAATCCCTTCATTTTTATTGTTTTCCTCCTGATAGAGGAGAAATAGGTCTCTCCATTGAATTTTTTTTTAAATTAATCGGAATAATTTTTGCTATCTTGAGATCTCTTTATGGTGAATTCCAACTGGTTTATCAGAAGTAAATAATTTTTCTTGTACATTTTATATAACTTCATTTTTTCTATGATTTATAGATCCCTTACATAACAGAACATCATGCTGCTTCAATAGTTTGTTTCAGGGATAAAAATCAAAGAGCTTTAAAATTCCCCTGAAAAAACTGGAGATGGTTTTAATCAGCTACTTCTGCTGAGTAGCTACTTTTTGAAAGATGCAGATTAAGCATTGTGGAAACAACTTCTCATTTACAGTGCTACATCTCTCAGTGAATGCATCTGCTCTCCAGTCCCTCTGTGCACACACAGCCAGAAACAAAAATAAAAATAAAAATAAAAATAAAAATAAAAATAAAAATAAAAATAAAAATAAAAGACTTGAAAGTGAAGATAGAAGGTATTTGATCAGAGAAAGAAACTATAAGGGAATCTAGGAAAGAAAGAAGGTACAATGGGCTTTGTAGATCCCGACTTTGTATTGTCTGCTCAGGACAACCAGGGCCTTTATTTTAGATTAGAAAGATAGATCTGAAGATTTTTTTTTTTCATTATTATTACTTTTTTAAATTTTTTTTTTTAGTCTAGACATATCTTGCAAATAAGATTTATTTTTGTAGGTTAATGCTTTCAGTCCCTAAGGAGAAACACTTAATCTGAACTCAACATTTGCACTCCAAAGCGCTGTTCACATATCTGCTGCTTAAGTGTGTTGTAAAAATCTGAGTTTACATGTTTGCAAAACCTAAGAATGTATGAAAAAACATGTTTGGAAAGGCAAGAACATACCAGTATATGCACATGAGACAGAATACATACGCTGGAGATGCATTTGAATATGAAACAAAATCAGAACTTTGAAAATTCCATTTTTCTCTTTAAATTCTGGAAAACAAAAATAGTGTTTAACATGTCTAGAACTGACTACTGCTTTGTGTAAATTGTCTTCCTCTTCATGTTGGGAGAGAGAAATGGCAGAGAGGAAGAGAATAATCTGTCATTCAGCCCAGGTTATCAGGTTTATTTGGACATACTCACCCCACAGCCTGCTTTGAAACCTCTTTCCCTTGATTTTCAGGTCTCTTTTATATTACACAGCACTCTTTGATCTCCACAGATCTCACTTTAGCTTTTCATGTAGGTGGGATGCTTTTCAAAACGTGGCACATTACAGGATGGGGCAGAGGTTATCTGTAACACCATTTGAAAGTTTATCTCTTCTGAAATGAAATCGTGTACCCAGTGGAGTCCTTCTAGTGAGGAGATAAACTTTTTGGACATTTTCTGAACAAATATCAACACTATCAACAATGGTCGTGGTGTTTTAACATGTTTTATGCTGTTGCCTCACTTGAACTTTGCAAAGTTATCTTGCAGCAGAGCACTAAATGGTAGGTGGGGATTCTGCATCTGTGAATATAAATGAATAAATATGTTTACAATCACAACTTAAATGGATGATTAGAGTGAAATGAGAAGTCACAAAGAAGTCATCATATAAGACGGTTATTTTTTTAGTTCTTGACTGCTAAACACAAACACCTTCACAGGGTTTCTTCTCCATGTTAAGCCCCAATAGCATTGAAAAGCAAGTTCTGCTTTTTTTTCTCTCTTGTCTGTCTCCTTCCTTCATTTGAGGTTCCCTTCTGCTATATTAAAGATTCTTAAGCAAGACTAGCAGGTGTTTTTACTTGAGCTGTTACTTCAGAAGAAATATTGGTGCAGTGTTTTCAAACTGTCATTAAAAAAAGTGTCTTGTCTCAGTTCTTCCTGAGCATTTAATAGACCCTGTGTGATCATTTTCTTGTGGTATTTCTAACATTCTGTCTGCAGTCTGCTCTTTTGAGGCAGCTGTTTTCACCTTCTTTCTGTTTTAGAACATATTTTTGTATGGCTGGCAGAAGGAAAACGATACAATTTGGCTCAGGCCTGCATGACAACAGCTCCTCATGAGCTCTGGTATGCTCCTGCATTCTCTTCTGGTACTTTATAGTATAAATTGTGCTCACAAGACCTTAGGCAGGCAGATTTGCTTATGCTTATTTGATCTGGCTAATATCAGTTTGTTAGACTAATGCAAGGTGTTTTACATCTGCTGCTTTGTTGCTGATAATCACAATTTGCTGAAATAATAACATCTGATCCAAAGATCCTGGAGTCCTGGATAGGACTAGGAGGATTGGTAACCAGAATAGAGAGCTATCTTTAAAAATGATCTTGCTACTCTGCAAAGTTTTGTAATGCTGTGGAAAACCAATGGAAAATTTAATCACTTAATCAATGTGAGCTCCCATATTTAAAGACAAAGAAGATACACTGTGGAACAGCACTAAAGAAATTAGAGGTCATAAATATAATTTGCAACACTATAGGAATTCACCCTGACTCTCTTTTGGTACTAAAGGATGAGGCTGTTCTTACTAAGTTACCCTGGAAGAATGAAAGGTGTTGAGAGAGGGTTTCAGAGTGCTTCTATTAGCATTATGACACATGGCTGAGACTCTGTTCTATTATCCCAAGTTTTCCAACACTAACTAGCATGAATGCTATCCCTGAAATAGTCCTCTTAGCTGTTGAATTTTCAGCAGGAAAGTACTACATGCCCACATTTCTGTTGCTTGAGTAAAGCTTTCATAATCTGTGACTTTTCATAATTAATGGTTAAACCAAGGCACTGCTGTAGAAATAGCTGAATTTGCTGAGAATTTAGCAGAAGACTCTTCATTTATACGAAATCTCATGTTCTTGGAAATGTCTTTCTTGATTTTGATAATGTAATCATCTGGACTAATATCGTAGAAGTCCCATTATTGTATAGCATTGGAGCCTAAGGTGATTTTGGCAGAAGCATTACAGAAAATATAAATAAGTATGTAAGTCCAAATCTGCTGGGCTATGCAGTTTACCCTACCAAGACTCTACAGTACTCCCCTATGGATATTTCATTCATTAGTGCCTCCCTAGTCCCTAGGGAATTATTTAAATGGCCAAGATAAATAGATGCTTAAGAGTTGCTATTTTTGGCAGTTTAGTGCTTTAATCAACTTCTTTTCCAAACTGAGCACTTATGGCTATTTCAGATCGATCTCATCACTAGTCTGGTTTGAATATCTTAATTTTCTGCTTTTAATGCACAATAAGTTAATGTTAGTTGCTGTCTAAATGTAGCTAATATCATAAATCCTCTTATCAAATTGTTAATAGAATAGCCAACCCATCTAAATACATTCACCTGTGAATGTAAAGAAATTACCTATAGAATACTCAATTCATCTCTGTATAGATACAGTTTCCACTATCACTTTCAAGAAGCTTATTGTGCCATTTATTACTGTAATGAGCATGCAGGTAAGAGGAAAAAAGGTATTTTCATAAACAAATAATGAACAGCAATGTGAAATCAGATCCTCACTCCTAAAAAATCCATCCAGAATCCACAGCACCCTGTTACCACCTGTTAGCTCTGAAAACCTAATTTTTTAATTTATTATGACAATTAAATATCTATTGTTTGGTTACTGAATAACTCATCAGAAGCAATATCCTAAAAAATGTAGGTTAATATTAGACAGTAGATTGTAACAGTTATGCTGGGCAAATAACGACTGGTTGGACACTCCATTATTTTCGTTCTTAAGGTGTAAGTAACTTGTGATGACTCATGAGGGTGAAAATAATGAAGATTTTGCATAGACATCAGGAAAGAATTATGTGCACACTGTATATATGAATTTTAATTTCATTATTTTGGAACTTATTTTCTGTAACAGTGTTTAATGTATTTTTTAATTAAAATAGATAATATCTAATAATATCTTGCTAATAATATTGTTAAGATTTCATATAGACTAACAATAAATTCATAGCTTTCTGTATTCAGTGTGTTTTCTGTTTGTCCTTAATAATCTCACAATCTCACTTATGAAACAAGCTAGAAAAATTGATATATGATTAGATGTGATGTTGCATACTGAGCTGTCAAAATCTGAACAGGTTAACTTGGATGCTCTTGAGTAGTCAAATGGAAAATTAGGATACATCCTAAGTATATTGAATTGTGAATGGCCACCAGGGGTACAGATCTGATCTTTTCAAAGCAGGAATTCATTCTTGGTTCAGTTAACCAAGTTAAAACTTCAGTGTGTGTGTTGGCAGATTTGATTTTCATGGTGAATGAATCTTGAGTACTGTAAAATACTAAGCTGTTGTTTGTAGGACATGAAAACCTTGACAGCATTCTAAAATCAGTCTACTGTTTTGGTAAAGGTATTCACCATATGGGTAATAGGCTTCCTAATTTGGGGGTTTAGGATCTAAAGTCAGAAAAAATAATTCTAGAAAACAAGAAGATGCAACACAAAGATCAGTGAAGTTGGGTGCCTTCCAAGTGATGGCATCATAAATTTAGAGTGTTGGTTGGTGGAGAAGGCAAAAAGTCCTTGATGCTGGAGACGTGAGTCTGATGCACAGATGGAGAGTCTGAACAACCCAAGGGCACCACAATGATTCTGAAGCTATAAAATCTTCCTAGGAATTCAAACCAGACAGGTGATAGCCTGGATGAGAGCTAGTGCTGTTCAGAGCACAGTCCTTCCTCAGGAGGGATCAGGAGAAGGCAGAGGCACTGACTTGGAATTGACCAGACCAGCTCAGTGCAGACAGGGGGTGTGGGAAAATCATGAATTGGTGGATTAATTTTTACATGGATTATTCACGGAATAACATGCACTTTTTTTTCTTTTTTTTTTTTTTCCTTTTACCAATGAGGTTTTCTTGGTCTTGTTTTTGGTTGGGTTTTGGTCTTTTTACAAAAAGATATGTTCTGTACAGTATTTTCTCTGCAGTTAATTGCTCAATCTTAGCTTAATTTTGTACATTAATTTTCTAATACTTTGGAAATTTACTGAGGTAAGTGGAATTCTGAGTTAAATTCTTATTCAACAAGAATGTAGTATTTATTTTTCAATTTAGTTTATTGATCAGAAAGGTATTATTACTCTGTTCCTTTGGCTGCTTATCAGTTTTTTTCCTTTAACTCCATGATTCAATTACTTTTATTTTAGAATAATTTTTATTTCATTCTTTTTTTTTTGCACAGAATAATGTGTGCATTATTAAAACTGTTAAATAGTCAAGACCGAAATTATTCTTCTTACTGCACAATAATCTATTAATAACTTCACTAGAAAGAGAAAGTGAATCTCAAGTGAACCTACTCCTTTTATTCATGTGTTAAATAAGATCTTGCTGGAGCCTCAAATTCATGTCCATCAAGCTAACTAGAAACAGCTGAAGTGTGTGACTACAAAAAAATGAAGATTCATATCACAAGAGCAGATTTACACAAATTTCATAGAACATCAATAAAAGTAAAATTTATTCTAATGTTTAAACATATGTAAGTATCCTTATAACAAAAACAAGATTAAGCAATAGTAACAATTATATGCCCACTTCCTGATGGAATTTTGTTCATAATGGGTGTCTGGGGGCCACATTTAGAAGGAGATTTAAATACCTAAGGAGCAAGTAAGTAATGAGATTTGTTAAAGGTGCCCTGGCAACAATGAATACACAGGCAATGAGTAAAATTAATGTTTCATTAGTGATTAAGGTCTGTACCACTTGTATTTCATACTTTTCAGCCATTAGACAACTCTTAAGAGCTTAAGTCTCTCAGCTTATTTATCAGTAAAGCACCTTGTGTGGTTAAATACCTACTCACGCATAATTAAATATCAGTTTGACCAAGGAGAGAGACTATGGATATATTCTTAAGATAACACAATTCTCTCACAGTTGGCAGAGACATTGTTATCTCTGCTGGAATGAATGTCCTCATGAATGTTAATCCAAGCAACTCTTACATGCAGGTAACCCACAGGTGCACGTAGGTATTTGTAAGGATCAGGCTGTGAGAGGCTCTGCCACTGTTCCCTGCAGTTCAGGTGGCTGGAACCACCATTAGAAAAGAGCAACACACAGTTAGGGTGTGCATGCTGACACTTTTCAGTTAGACGTTGTACTTAACACTTTGTTTTGTCAAACCACAAGATGAATTTCTATCAGTGGGATCGAAGGAAATTGCAGAGACTTTTAATCCATACAGTAACTTTATTGCAATATATATAGTCAATCTTAGCTGAGACCTATTGTATTGGCATTTCTTTTGATAAAAATTCAGATTTCATGGCACCAGGCCCATTGGCAACAGGTGGGATACACCTGTCTAAAAGTGGAAAAACATCCTTGCTCAGGCCTTAGCCTCTTCTGCCAAGTAACAAGTTGCCTCAATTGCACCAGAGGAGGTTTATAGTAGATATTAGGAAAAATTTCTTCACAGAAAGGATTGTCAGGCACTGAAGAAGACTGCCTTGGGAAGTGGTTGTGTTACCATTCCTAGAGCTACTTAGAAGACAGGCAGATATGACACTGAGTGACATGGTTTAATAGTGGACTTGGCAGGGTTAAGGGTTGGACTTGGTGATCTCAAAGGCCTTTTTCAATCTAAATGATTCTATGATTTTTGATGCTGTGATTCTATGATGTGATTCTTACTACTCATAGAACATTATAGTTAATATACAAGCACCATGCTATTAGTTTTCTACCTAATTTTTAACCCGTAAAACCAAAATTGAAACATGAGGCATATGTTGAATATGTTTAGATAATTTACCTTCAAATTATTTTAGCAGAATTTTTTCCATCACTGTCGTTGTCAGGGGATTTATTTTTGCCATTCTGCAAGTCATGTGAAATGACTTTTGGCATTGAGGTGCATTTAAGCATCCAATTCAAGTGTAGAAGAGCATGGTGAAATCCAAATTCTGCATACTCCAAAGTGAACTACTTGATTGAAGGCTCAGAAAATATACACCTGGATGCTGAAAGCAGAACCAAGCTACTGACTTCAGAAATCCCATTTCCATTACCTTAATCCATTTACTCCTTTGGTTTCCATTACTGATCCTGTCATACAGGGAAATGATCAAACCTACTTTCAATTTTCTTTGATGTCATTGAGATACTCTCAGAAACCTCAGTATAATTTAATAATACCTACCTTAATTTAATTTCTTCAAACATATACAAAATTTCATACCTACCAAGTAAGAGCAATGTCAAATTTTGGAAAATATCAGGCTAAATTACATGGATTCTCACTGTGAGTAGGTAGGCAAGAAAAATTTTGCTTGCAACAACTTCTGGTGATTAATACTGACTCTATGTAGGCAGCGAGTATCCTTCCTTCTGAAGGATGGACAAGTGTACATAAATTTCTTGGATTTTTGCTATTTTGAAGAAATTCTGTTTATACATAATACTTTTCAATCTAGTAACTTCGCTGAAATTGTGACGAAACCAGTCTGAAAAGGCAATAGACCTAGTGCACTGTGTGGTTTGGTGGTGAATAAAGTAGAATGACTTTACTTTGAGTTAAGTTGCAGAGAAATCTCACAATGTGCAGCAAGGTACCCGTTTGCCAAGTTTGCACTGTTTAGAGTAGTTAGGAAAAGTACCTGATAAACGATAATGAGACAATTCCAATTAATGTGTGTCAAAGGAAATGTGAAATCACTGGAATAGAGAACTCACCACATTCAAAATCTGATTTTAACTTCCACAAAAGCTAGTGGGTGATTAATGTCACTAAGTTCTAGATTTTTCGGGGGTGGGGGGGGCAAATGAAAGTTATTGCAGCACAGTTAAGGTACTTACAGCACAAATAACTCGGTAATGACAAGTAATGACAGTGTTTTATGGAATCTGGACATACATCTTTTTCACACTTTATTGTTTATAACTACCATCTTGTACAATCTTAAACTTGAAACCCAAAACTATGTGGGTTTATAACTATCATTATGAGACAGAAGAGTAATTAATAAAAATGGGCTTGCCATGATATGAGAAGCATGGAGGCAGAAGAAGGAAAATTAAAGACTTTTTGGCAGGGTACTCCTAGAAAACCAGTTGTTAGTGTCATAACCTCTTTTCATTAAAAAGAAACCAACTAGCCTTTTTCTTAGAAATTAAGATTCTTGTGGATTTGGTTTTGTGGAGGTTTTTATCATATATCATCATACCTAACATTGAAATGAGTTAACAGACCCCTAAACAGGGTATTAGTTTTTCAAGTATTTCAACAGCTGTCTTGCAACCGACTAGTAATGTGAAGACTGAGCATTTTTGTATCTTTTAAAAGCATTCTGAACACTGTCTAAGAAGATAAACAAATTTTAAAGTCATCAAGAAGCTTATTTTGCGTAATCTTGGTAAATTCAGTCAGAAAGTTCTTCTAATGCGTGCCTCTTAGCTAAATTATCTGCAGGAAGAAGTTTACTTAGCCAATAGAAAATTACGAGATCTGACAGGCAGAAGGCAAGCGTAGCAAAAGTGGCATTTTACATGTGCATTTAGAAATATCCTTACATGTTAGGCATCTGAAGTGCACCTATATCTGGGAAAAATCATACTAGAAATTAATTTGTGAACAATGCTCAGTTTCAATTAAAAAAAAACAAAACAAAACCACAGTCTGAAAGGAACCTCTAGCTCCTACACAGAGTGGAGATAATTCCAAAATTAGAGATGTTTGTTCATGGCCTTGTTCATCTCAGTTTTGAAAATCTCTAAGGATGGAGATCCAACCTCTGCAACAAACCTTTTGCATTTCTTAATGAAACTGACTTTCTTCCCTTTTCTGTGACCTTTGGCAGCTGCTTGCCCTATTGCTCTGCACCCTGGAGATGAGTTTGCCTCTGCTTTCACTGTGATTTCCCACCAGAATTTGGAAGACTGCACTGAGATCCCCTCTCCTCTCCCTGGATCTTCTTACAAGTTACCTGATGACCTCACTTTCATCACACACCCACAAAAGCAGATAAACCCTGCCACCACAAGGGTACTCTTCTGACACATGGCATGGCAGGCACTGGAGATGGTAATTTAGCACTCTGAAAGGATTACAGAATTCCAGCAGACTTGAATTTTAATTGACCTGAATTAATAGCAATAGCATAAACTCAAAATCTTCTAGGATTTAGCTGTAAAAGAACAGAATAAAGTTTTTTCCTGCAACTATTCCACAGAATTTGCCTATCCAGAGCTCTTCTCATGTGGTCACAGGAAGTATCTCCATTATTTCCTGTGGAATTAAGAGTTAAGGATTCAAAGGGTGCTCCTCACATCATCAAGTCAAATCCTCTTTCAGGTTTATAATCCCAGAAACACATTTAGTAGAGTTTCTTGTAAAATCTAGCTCAGGCTTATGTTTCCGGTGCTTGCACTAAGAAGTGGTTCCACTACACTGATGGTTAGAAAAACTATTCTAATTCTCAGACTAGATGTATTCGGCTCAAGTTTATAACCATTCGTAACTGTGCCAGTGTTTCCTTTTAACTGTAATAGCTCTTTATCCTCCCCAGTAATAACAGCCCTGGTGTATTTATAGATACATCCCTTCTTAGCCTTTCATTTCCTGGTTTCAAAACCTGAAAATCAGAGTGCAGCAGAAATCTTTTCTAAAATGTTGTAGAATTGTATTAACCCGTCTCATGACTCTGTTTAATGGTTCCCCTGGTGTCTTTCACCACCTGCACTGCTTTCTTTTACCTCACTCATGAAACACCTGACCTTAACATTTGTTCTTTTCCAATGCTGACAGGTTTGATTTTGCCTCACATACGTTCTGAAAAGGCTGTGACCATGGACCACTAACACAGAAGTTTTATTTCACCCTCCTTTTCTGTTGGAAACTTCAAGTTACTCAAGTTTTGAGTGTTTTTCTTTTTTTTTTCCTTGTCAGCTGCGAATAAAATAGATCTATGTGAGAGATGAACAATAGAACAAAAGTGAGATGATCACATGAGTTTCTATTGTTCCTGTGATGTAGGTGATAACTGTGAATCTTCTTGTCAGAGCTATCATGAAGTATTGGAGTGAAATTCTCAGGAATGCTTCTTTTAGTGGAATTTGAGATGAAGAAGCAATTTCTTCCCCATAAAGTTATTGATCCTGATTTTAAAAGCAGTTTTTAATTTTTTAAACTGTGAACCATTTCTCTTAGTAGAAAACCCTGAAAGGGAGGATATGCAAGTGAGAATCACAGAATCACAAGAATAAATTTCACAATATGGTGCAAAATCTATGGAATGGTTTTACAGAGATGTTCAACATGGGTGACAGAAAATTACTGATATATCCACAGCATGGATGGATAAAGAAATCCCACCATCAAAAGCTATGAGATGAAGAGAATGTCAGAAAAGGATTAAGTTAGATATTCCGTACTAACTATTCATTATTATCTTTCAAATTAGCTGAAAAACTGTTCTGTATGAAAAACTGTGGAAAATTATAAATTTTTAGGAAAACAGAGTATGCATTAAGATATAGAAAGTGATTCTCCTACTACTTTCTGCTTTTTTTTTTTTTTTGCAACTCTGAAACAATATGTACATTTTCCATTCCTCATAACATTAAAGAAAAAATATTTTTAATGAGGGTGAGCAAGTTTGATGGGAGAACACCATCATTACTGTAGAAACTAATTTTATGAATACATTTTCAGGTGACTTATCTACCTCCTAATTTCAATATTTCTACTGGTATCAGTAATAGGCATATAAAGCAAGTTTCACTTTAAATGGTGGCAATGTTGTGTCTTAGTGTTAATAGATATTTGATGAAATACCAGTATTAAGTTCAAAAGATTCATTGTTTTAAAATGTGGCTTGTGATTTTTAAAACATTAATTTGTGTGGGGAGTGGGGTAATTTTTCCTACATTTGTATGAAGTTTAGATTTTCAAAGTTTTAAAAATGGATTTTATTTGTTTCTACTAAGCATTAGCAGGTAATTCAAGGGCACATTAATCTCATCCTACAGTGTGTAGTCATGACTGTTAGCAGGAGAAAAAAGTATTGTGGGTGTTTTTTAATATGCAAATCCCATAACTCCTCTGAAATTAAATTGTAAATGAACATTTTTCATTCAGACAAAATGCTTAAGGTTAAATTAAATAACATCAAGGACATGACATATCATATAATATCATGACATATCATATAATATCATGACAAAGTCATGCACCCACTTAGAAATAGAAATAGATCCAAATAGTCAGCTACTGGATGTTGACATAGATCTACATCATGTTTTCCTACTTA
>WBND01000411.1:519434-554514 GCA_013398595.1 Tychaedon coryphoeus
TAATGGTAATGAAAAGATGGAAGTAAGGGAAAGCATATTGGAAAAAACTCTAATATATGCATGTAGCTTTGCTTGGCAGACTTACAAAGGGTTCTACTGACTTTGCAATAGTTATATGCATAAGCTCTTCAGGGACCTTGATCCTGAATTGCTCCACACCGACATAAATATTATTACAGGCACGAACTGTCACAGTGGAGCTCTCTGCAAGAAAAGTCAAATAGGGATACACAAGTTATTTCTCAACTTTCTTGAAATTTACTTGCAATTTCTATGAGCAGCAAAGGTAGACCAGGTATTCATTATCTCAGGGAGGTATAGAACAACTGATCATAAAAGATCAAATGATCCAAGAGTAAAATACACTTTGTAGTAGCTTTGTTCATGTTTTCTTTTTCTAGAACTAAAGAGCAGCTGTTCCAATTAATGTGATTTTTTTCCCCTTTTGTCATTACAGCTTTTGAATTTTTGTGGAAACAGAGAGATACATATTATATGAAGTGTAATCAACAGCAGAGTTGAATTGAGATTAGAAAACCTTGTAAATATTTCAGTTTTGTGACAAAAAAAGAACGGTGATTACATGGCCATAAATGCCATTAATTCCATTGCTACTGAATGAAACAAATACCATTATGTACTTTTTTTTATATGCTGTGTGACCTTGAGTCTGCAAAATGAGATATCTCCCTTTCCCCATCTCTTAAATGAGTAAAAACTGGTCTCCTATACCTTACAGTAGATCTTTCAGGATTTTAACTTCCAGATTGAGGGGAAAAGAAGTAAAATAAAAAATTTGGTCTACTTGAAGAAAGTAGATGCCTTTGTATATAGACAGAAAACAGGTGACTAGAGCTATGGATTCTGAAGCTAAAAGGACGATTAGATGTTAGCCTGGCTTTCTGTATGCTGCAGTTTTGTATTTTTTATAATTCTTTTTTCTTTATTGAGTGTATTTTTTGCTGTTGTTGGAAAAAATGTTGCTTTTCTTCACTGGTTGCTTCAATATTTGTTTATTTGCTCTCCTGAAAGTATCTGTCTTATTTTTTCTTTGAATTTACTTGTGCCATGTTTAGCTTACTTGAGACCTGTAGTTATGTGGTACTAAAGGATTACTTTATCCTCTTGATGATGATTACCTTTTTTTAACCAATTTTAGTGCCGTATTTTTTCCTGCATTATGACAAAACTATTTTCTAGCAGAAACTTTCGATCTCTGACAAAATCTATTAGAAATATTACACTTTGGTTCTTGTTTTTATTAATGACTTCTTTGCAAGATCTGTAAGCTATGTTTTCATTTTATGTACAGAATTTTTAGTTGTGATATTCTTGTCACATATAAAGTCTACAGTACACTAGATCGGAAGAGGCCTTTATTAATCTGTTTTTCTGTCTCTTTAGAGAATTAGGTNGCCTTTATTAATCTGTTTTTCTGTCTCTTTAGAGAATTAGGTTTCTTTGTAAAAAGCGTGATTTTAATTGACACTAATCACAGGCTTCACCTTTAATTCTTTGTTAAATGAATCCTCTGTCAGCACTTCTGTTTATTTTGTCAGTGACAAATTTCACTTGACTGACCAATAAGACCATCCTGCTGCCCTATGGTACACTTAGCATTGTTGCAATCTTGGCATTTCCACTACTTAAAAATACTACTTATTAATGCAGTTTAGCATACTGCCTAATTGCTAATCACAGAAAGGCTACAGAAGGTACTCCTTCTGGGAACAGCTTAAATTTCATTAGTATTTTCAAGGAAAAGTATCTAGAGTTTTTTATAAATTTTTTAACCACCAATTCATTAACAAGTAATAAATTGACAAATCAACAAAAGCCTCTTACAGCTACACAGGAATTGCCTGTTTGTTTTATATTCTTGGCAATACAGGCAGTATAATCCCAGTTGTTAGGAGCATGAAAAGGTTTGATCTTTTTAAGCTCCCCCATCAGGAGTCTGAGAGCCGTGAGTGTGGAACAGTGACATTTATAGCTCTGTGTACCTGGCTATTGATTATCCTCGTATTTATGAGTTCATCCAGGAACAGATGTTCGTTGACATTTTTTGTTTAATCTTACAGACATGCTGACACTGCCTTTGGAGATTTGGGTGAATATGGAGAGGAATGTTATTATCAAAAACTGAAACCACATGGAAACAAGCCAAGAAGATTTTCACTCTCAGAGAAGTATAGAAGAATCTGGGGCAATTTCTGATCAACCTGAGCTCATCACTACAGGAACTTCCAGGAATTTTGCTCTATTTTGTTCAATTGTTCTATAGTGCAAAGCCAAGGGCTTACCTCACTTGGCATCTAATTGCAGGTCTAGTTCATCTAACTCATTAAATAAAAGGTAAAAAAATTATCTCTGTTTTTCACACAAATATATTGCTGCTTTTTCATACACACACTGAGAAAGATACTAATTCTCCATCTAGACTGTAAGGTCGTATATGGTCTTCAGGATGTTTCTCAGAGCCTCCCATCAGCATTGCAACTCATAAAACCCATACATCTTCTGAACAAATTCGAGGTTTTTAATAAATCATTATTCTAAATATTGCATTTCTACATGCCACTGGTTACACCTGGTCATTTGTAGTAACTGAATGATTCATGGGCTGTTTGGAAGAACACACATATGCATACAAATATTTATAACTCTATAAGTTTTGTTAAGGAAGGTTGTTGACCTGCTTTAATCAAGAAATTTAAATCTTTCTGTTGACTTTTGAGTTTTACTGGTTGTTTAAGATACAATCAAGCTTGAGTGGGATTTAAGATGGGGGCTGTGGTCACTCAATTGCAAAACTGAGCTCCTTGCTGTTTGGTGGTAGCCTCTGCAGGTATATTAGCTAATTGCAAGCACTAATCATGAAATTCCAGGTGTCTCTGGTGTTTAGCCTGTGGTGTTGGAGGAAGAGACATATGGTTTCTGAGACCAGGATCTAAAGAGTTAATGCTTTTTGCTGACCATGTTTGTAGAGAGAGGAAAGCTGAGGTCTCAAACAGTGCTGTCAGTATCCTGTAATAGGTTTCTGGGTGGCTGCTCATGCAAGTATTGTCATTTAAAGTCTACAGCATCACTAGGCACCCTGATGCTTCAAAGCCATCCCTGTTTTTGGAGCAGCATGGCCTTCATGCCTGCTTGATGACTGCATTGAGTTTTTAGGAAATGCTTTCAACATTGCTCCTCAACATGGCTAATAAAATTAAATACATATTCTCAGCATCTTACAGTTCTTGAGCCATTCATGGGCACATGATTTGTAGCTGCATGAAGCTTGGAGACAGTGACAGGTCTGAATAAAGAAACACAGGCTTTCACCATGGATCGCTTGACTAGAGGGAACAAAATTAACAGGAAGCAGCACACACAATTTAGTGACCAAGTTCTAGATTCACTGGGCAAATTCCACCTTTACATCAAGACAATTCCCAGACAAGTAGATCTACAAGACAAGTGAGTTTGCAAAGAAAAATTCCCAGGATTTCAGGATTTTTGAAACTGTTGAGGGAAGAAAATGCTCCATCTTGCTGCTTGCATGTTTACCTATTGCTACTTGTATGTTTACCTGCGCTCCAAATGACTTAATATTCCTAGCTTTTAAAAAATGTATGAAAAAAAAATATTCACATGCTGTGCATAAGGTCTCTTGACCTGAATACTCAGACTGCTGTCTCCTTTATGGGATACAATATTGTGTAAATAATATACAAGCACAGACTTCTGGTATGATGATACTAATATCTGTGTGTCTTACTCACTAAAAAATAAAAGCAGAAGAAAATTTTTAAAAAAATAATTATACTGCATATCAGTTGGTAAACTCTTAAGGAGCTTGTGGGTAAAGCAAAGAAACATTTCACTGCAGCATATCTCTGCCTTCTTACAAAATAGAACTGATGGGCTGAAAGGCAGTGTTTTGGGAGATGTGACCAACCCTTCTGCTCTGCTTGTAGTGCTAAAGATTTCACTCTATGCAGCTCTGGGTTCGAGCAAGTAGTAGACGTATTTCTTAAGGTAAACGTACTTTTCCTAACTACACATTGTAACATTTATACTTTCCTTTAGCTGGAAGGGAAGCTGTTCAAGATAAAACCCATTTTTTTTCTTCCTTAAAGGAGAAAAGCAGCGTATAAGCCCTGATTTTTCTTATTCTGTTTTTCCTTTGGTTAGCTCATAGGCAATTAGTTCTCCAAGACCATAGGTTTTTAAAGCCAAACATGGAGAAACTTCAACCAAAATTTTTACTTAAATGTTTAAATTCTTTTTAAACTTGATAAGTTTGCCAGAACAAGGCCACAACCACAACAGGAACAAATCTAGCAAGAGTTAAAATTATTTATATCCATTAGCTCTGAGTGATAGGCAAAATTCCATTGGTATGCAGTACTTAGAAATGAAGCAAATCAGCTAAAGGGCATTTTTTCTGGGCTTGTAACATAACAAGGAGCTTCTTATTAGCAAGAAGGTGAGACCCAATACCTGTATCTGTTTTAATCTGTGGAGGATTCCCAGGACTCCTTCCTCTGTGTTCTCCATGAAGATAACATGTTTATAACAGTAATAATCACGTAGTTTGCCAGGTACAAAGCTAATTTTCATTGCATGCATGGAGATTCTTATGCTAAATACAGCTTGTTCCTAGGCAAGCAACCTCAGTACTTCTGGCATGTATTCAGCCTTCTGGAAATAATATTTTGAGTCCTGGCTGATGTTAAACTAAGTAAGATGGACAGACAAAGCTTCAACTCACTTAATGTCCCTGTCTTAAATATGCCTGCATTATCCAGAGATTTAAATTATATGAAGTTTGGGCTAGGAAAATGTCAATGCCTTATGACTAAACAGAAGTAGTTTTATCTGAATTAGAAAAGGAAAAGGAAGAAAAGAGGAGAGTAGCTGAGGCTTTCACTTTAATTAGATGGAAAAGTCTGTCTATCCACATGTGTTTTGGGAAACACCCATGGACTACTAGAAACGAGAAAGCAAAATAAGGGAGTCTTCCTGACAGCCTGATACAAAGCTTTAAGAAACTTGGGCTCAGTCACAAAGATTGTTTGTGAATTGTGAAGTCATTCTTCACCACTCAAATGAAAATGTCATTAGAAGTAACATCACAAATTCAGGTGTTCATTATGTTTCATATAGTTTGATAAATTCCTACATGAGATAGAGGCAGAAATGAGAAGCCAGTGATGTACCTGTGCTCCCCCACTGCCCCAAAGAGAAACACCCATCACTCAATGCTCTCAGACTACATCTGCTCTTACCTGGGTCCCTGGGTTCAAAGTTTTCCTGTTAATTCTGCATCATACTTCATATACTAACAGAATAGATTACTATCTGTTTTCTACTCATTTTGATGCTCATGCCAAAAGCCTATTAAAACAGAAATCCCTCAACAGTAATATTGATTTAATTAATGACACTGAAAATAATATCTCCTTCAGTCCTGTGCGAAACAAAATTGTTGTTGAAAAGAGTGCTACATTTCTGTAGGACAGTGAAAGCCAGTCTCACTCAGAGTTGTGGAGTTTTTAAATGAAAAATTTGCTGCAGGGCTATAGAAAAATGTGTTATTAGATTCATAGTAGAATCTGAGAGGGATGTGTGAGTGGGTGTTTTATTTTTCTTTTTTAATCTTCATGGTTTGTATTTGTAAACATTATGATTAACATTAATTGCTAGTAAAAGGCTGACATTAATTACAATAGCTGTACTGAAGACCTTGGACTTTGGCTGATGTGCACCAGGCTGAATCTAATTTTCAGAAGCTTTCCCCAGCAAGGATCCTTTTATTTCTGTCATGTACTTCCATACCTCATCCAGGAGGATGTATCCTTTCAATAGCTGTTAGCACTTTATGAACACTTGCTGTTTATTCTTTCACAAGTTGCAAGGGAGAGGAAGAAAAATAAAGCAAGCAGATTTATAGGCTTATTTCCACCCCAAATTATATCTCTTTACCCTATATTAGAGCATTGTTACTTTTCTAAAGTATTTTGGAAAGGTCAGGGTTATGCATTAAAAATCCCATTTCATATTTCACAGATTAATCACGTAAGTTATTCTGTTTCTGTTCTAAGTAGCCTAACAGAACATGGCAATTTGGTGCTAGAAAAGTGACAACTTCCTTAAAGATTTAGGTTCTTACTTCTTTGGGGTGCAATGTACTCTTCAGTGTTTATGCTCATGTGCCCTGTCTGTATTCACAAAGAAGTTCCAGGCATGGGGATAATGTTCCTGAGTCAGGGTAGGGAACAGAAGAAACCTGAAGTGGACTTTGCCTGCAACCTGTTCTAAAGAAACCTGTGCTTTGAACGTTCAAAAGTGTTATGGCTGATTAGTACATCTACAGCAGTGTACTGAAGTGGCTTGGCTTGAAAATGTCATTGTTTGTAAACACATCACCCGGTAAAAAGAAGAACTTAATGTCTCATTGTCCGTGTGCCTGCTAAGATTAATATTCAGCTGATACAGTTTTTCCACTGTGAACAATAAAGCTCATGGAAAACTGTTTTTTACAGGTACCTGTTGGAGTATTCTTCCTTCATTACTTACAAAGTATTATCAGCTACCCTCAAATTCAGAGAGTTGCTTGAGATAGAAAAATCCAGAGGAGACATTTATAGTACAAAATGCTTTATGATATATCGAGTATTTTTAATAAATGTTTTAAATTTTCTTGCTCCATTACTTCCTCTGCCTCTTATTTAGTTAGGATTAAAATGCTATAAATAGGTTTAAGTGGTTATAACATAGGTCCCTGAAGTTTGCCAATCTATCTGGGGTCCTACAACACCTATCCACACAACATCTTTGCATATGTAGGGCAATTTACAGCTGTATAGTGAAATATCGTAGTTTTAAGTTTGCCATGGATAGCTTTTGCTGTGCATCCATGAGAGAAACAAATATCCACTGTCTGTGGCCATAAGGCCATGTTGTCACTTGCAGTTTTGCTAGAACTCACCAGGATGCCCACAAGCAAAGTTCTGCTTAAATTCTGAAAAAGTAAATTAATATAATTAAATTACATGCTAAACAAATTTTTCCTCAGTCTCTTCTTGAGTTATACCTTATACTTCTGTTCATGGCATAAAAAATTTTTAAAGACTTGAAAACTTGTCTCCTCTTGCTCTACCATCGATTCAACAGCAGGTATTAGTCATCATAATGTAACTTCAATACATCAGGATTTAATTTAAATATAAGTAGTCAAATGAAACTTGCAATGAAATGAAACCTAGCAATGAGGTGATGACCCATAGTGATAAAAAAGATAATTAGAATTACAACTTTTCTAGTATGAGAAGAGCCATGCAGTGACATATATCAGATACTTGGGAGTATGTCTAGGCATTTCCATTAATTTTGCCTTAATTTTCACTTTGAATTCAGACAAACTCAGCTATGAATGTTCCTATAGAAACTAAATGCACATGCTACCTAACCTGTCATATTTGATTCTTTTACAGGGTACAGTTATATTCTGTGTTTCTATCAGTGAGCACTGGAAAATGAAGCATAAGCACAGATCAGAAATGCCCCTTGTCAACACTCCATGCCTTGAACAGCTCCTTGGTAGCAGCACAGGTTTTAATTGGAGCACTTTACCACTGTTTCTCTGATCTATTTTCCACCTCTGTGTGATGCTTATATTTCATTTGTGCTGTTACAGCATGAACTGGACTTAAGACCTGATCCAGATCCAAAGTAAACATGAACATTAATCATTTAGCTGGTGTATTATTAAATATTAAACCACACTCTTACATAAGTCATAAATTGGGAGTATGTGATCAAAACATGTTATGTCATAGGCATAAATTCCAGCAAGAGATAAACACATATAAAACACACATCCTTTGCCTGCCCATATATCCTCCACATCATCCTGTTACTTGTGCCTGAAAGCTTGGTGAAAGTTCAGGCTGACATAGCTCATGCAGCAGGCGTAATGTCCTGGCTGAGAGAGGCAGTTATTCCTTTTAATTTTCCCTCTGGATTTGATTTTTGATAACTTAAGCTTCTGAATGAGTGGCTAGTCCCAGCTCTTTCCAGAGCCTGGTTCATTTCCAGTTGAGCATATTATGTGGGGTAGAAAATTTAAGTCTTGAAACAGCTCAGTCTTAATAGTTTGGATTTCAGTGCCTTAAGGAAAGGATATAGCTTAAAAGATAGCTCTGGAAACAAGCATTTTTCCTTCTGAGAATAGCTCACAATATTTACTGGGGCCCTGTGCTTATATTCTCACACATTTGCAGCATCTGGCTTTAATCAGCTGGCAGAAGACTTGATCCAAAGACATCAAGATTTGTGGTTCCAGGGTCATAATGACTTAAATCCTTACTATGAACATGAGCACAATCTTTCATTAAATTCTTTGTAATGAGGATGGGCAAGTTCATGCACCTAAGCAGGAAGTTCCTGTTTCACAAATAAGTCACCCTGTGAGACTGCCCTTCTGCAGCTCTCTCTGGTGGCTCAGAAGAGCACAGTACAAAGGTGGGTGTCCTCAGCCATCCTACAAGCCTCTGGAGCATCCTTGAAGCCATTCACATTCCCATTGCATCAGGAACAGCTGCTTCCTGACAGCATGTCTTCTATATCTAAACATGACACCTGGTTCTTCCAGCTCCCACCCAAAACAGGGGTTCTGGAGGATGGAAAGCTCCTGTATTTCACCACACTTGCCTCATGACATTATTGGAGCAAAACTATAGAAGTAGAATGAGCTAATAAAGTTATTTTGGGGGAGGAGCTGTACTCTTAGCATGCTCATGCTGGTTAGATAGTAGGGCCCAAGGCACAGCTGTACCTAGCTGTGCAAATCACAGATCTCTTGTCAGAAAAGCCTTATTGCGATTTTTCTGGAATCTATGTCATGAAACCTTCAAATATTATTGCATATAATTAACAGCAAACTTAGATAGTAAGATTAACATTCAGCTTCCTGAAGTACCATAAGTATTATCCAAGGGAATATTTCCAATTAAGTAAAAGCAACTGGTGAAACCTATCAACAATAAAAACTTAACTACTTTCCTTTCAACAGGAAAACTTAACTACTAGTCTAGGATCATGTTATGATGTTTACTTAAAGCACAAAGAAGATTCTTTATCCTAAAAGCATGCATCTTTTTTTTTTTTCTTCTCTCTAATCTGCTGCTGGAAGCTTTGCTGTGTATTTTTATTTTATTCATACATAACATTAATTTTTCAAAGATTTTTCCAAGCTTACTGTCAAAATCACTTTTTAAATGCTTTCATCATTTAACTTCTTAGATTAAAACATCACAAAGTCTTCACAATAATATTTTTCTGTTTTTATGGGACTTTCCTATGCATTTATCTATTGCATCTAAAACCTAATAAACGCGCTTTTTCTTCCATAGCATACTTGTGTCTCAGCCAGGTCTCACTGCTCCCATTGTTCTTCAAACTAAGGATGCTTACAAGGAAGAATAAAAATCCCTTTGCCCTTTCCACAAAGAAAAAGCCAAACAATGCTGGGACACAGCTCACCTCCTACATCCAAAAGAGATATTACATAACTAGAGGACTAAAAATTTAAGATGAATACATCAGAGAGCAGTCTTGATTTTAAATCAAGCTCGTAACCTCCCTTTAGTGTTCCTCACATACTACCACAATATCCATGCAGCCCTGTGCAGCCAGAAATGTGCAGTCAGGGATCCCCCACATCCCAGAAGGTCACTGCCCACCCACCTATTCCCTCCCAGATTCCTGCCAGCCAGGAGCTGCTGTGCCATAGACTACCCCAAACACTTCTATGGGATCAGAGCTAACATTAGTTTAGAGCAGCCTTGTATTTTTGCTATTTCCACTGAGGCAGATGTAGAGGTCTAGGATCAAGGAATGGGAGCTGATTTGCTGTTGCTTATTTAGCTGTAGCCAGCACAGGCCAGACACTTCAGGTAAATGCTGAAGAACACAAGGCAATCTTCTGAGTTCAAGTCAAAAAAATCTCTCTAAATTATTTTCCTTATAGTTTGGTCTCTACTCATACCAGTGCTCATAGTACTTTTCAGTCTTGCTGTAAAGCTGTCTTAGGAGAGCGAAGGACTGACCAGAGGGGAACAGGAAAGCAAATCACTTAGAAGACAGAGATGAAATCTTTTCTCCCTGACACTGTCAAATGCAGTGATAAGTGATTATTTGCTATCTATGCAACAAAATAAGAAAAAAAAAAAAGCTTCCGAAGTGGAACAGATTTGATTTGTTACTATAATAGGCCTATGTATTTTGTTGACCAAGATACTCCTGTTATGCCAACCAGCTGAACTAAACTGCAGAATAATGCTAAAGCAGAATTCAGGTGCAATTAGTCAATTACCTTGATACGTAGCTGGCTTAACTGAAAAAACCAAACAGCTACACCATATGTGGTCACCTTGAGATCAGAGGAATTTTAGCACAATGCTTCCATTGGCAGGAAATATTAAAAATTAAATTTTCCCTTCTTACTGTGTTTGTTACACATATCCTATATAGATCTATACATACATACCACTGGACTGGTGTGTATCTAGATCTGTATACATATATCATCCATATATCTATATCAATATCTCCATCTATCCATCCAGGTAATCTGATACATATCAACCTATATCTTCTATCTATCTATCTATCTATCTATCTATCTATCTATCTATCTATCTATCTCTATATCCATCTATCTATATCTGTATCCATCTATATATATATCTATATCTATCTATCTATATCTATCTATATCTGTATCTATATGTATATCTATATCTATATCTATATCTATCTATATCATCTATCTCTATCTCTATCTCTATCTCTATCTCTATATCTATACATATATCTATATCATATATCTATCTATATCTATATCTATATCTGTATCTATATCTATCTATATAATCTATATCATCTATATCTATATATCTATATCTATATCTATCTATATATCGATATCTATATATCTATATCTCTAATATCTATCATCTATCTGTCTGTAGTCTGTATAATCTATCTCCTATATTTCTATAATATAGAGAAATGCCATATATTTGTGTTAGAACTTACTTCTTATTAGCTTTGACACATTTTGACATAGTGCATAAATGGGATATTACAAGAACTCAGCATATAAACAGTATGATCAGAAAATGAATAATATATTAAACTTGAGGTTTCACTAGTAGGAGAGATTTGTGTGACTTCTGTATGGCTGAAACACTTACCACTGTGGATTTTCTTATCCCACATCCACAGAATGGTTAAGTGACTGAAAACAAAAAGTATAGAAGTGCACTAGAGAGTGCACTTCTGTAGCAGTACAATGTGGAAACTAAAATGGTGAAAGCTTTCCTTTTTCTAATATCTTTTCTTTTTCTAATTGCCATTGCACTTTTAATAAAGTTAAAAGGGAACTATAATTACTGGAAATACTAATTTGAATTAATTTTAGCTATGAGTGAATGGCACAAAGACCTTTTGTTTCCTTTTCTGTAGGTCACAAAATGAAGAGGAGACTATGGCATTTAAACCGAGTAAAAATAGTAGTTCTAATTTTAACCTTGAGAGATGAAATAATGATCCTGCTATAAGAAAACTACAGCATTGTTCTAGTTTCCCCATGGGCGTGGGTATCTCAGTGAACAGTCAAGTGGAAGAATGGCTGGAGGGGGATGTCAGCACCATGGAAGTGAGCCAGGGAAGGGAGCCTGAGCTACCCCCACCCCTGGCAAGGCACAAGCCACAGAAGTGTAACAGAGCTGAGATCAGGCCATGCTAACAGGGACCCACATAACACCCCCACTTAGATCCCTTATGTCACCTATGGATGGAGTTGTGCTTGTTTAAATAGCAGCCTTGAAAAAATGTTTGTCTTGGTAACTGTGTTTGTATAAAGGCTTCTTTTACACTGTAACTTACGCTTGCATAGAAAATGTAAGTCAGAAAAGTCTTCAGAAAAGATACATGAGGTGGAAATAGCCAAATATTTTGAAGGATCCCACAGGGCTTATGGGCTTTCTGTATGCATTAACAGTCATAGGAGCATGAAATAGCAAGAACCTTAAGCATTTCGAATAAGATATCCTTGCCACTGCATGAAAAAAATCACACAAACTCATCTAGAGACTTCAGCATCTGAAAAAGTCAGCTGATTATCAAGAGGCCAATGACTCAGATATCTCCTTAATATTGCTAGATGACCTTTCAAGGTTTACTGAAATTCCAATTACCAGAAGTCATTCAAGCACTCTCTAGTAATAATTTTATCCTCTGCTACCTAGTAGATGGTACTGAGCAGGAAATTGGAGGGAAAATATAAATCTATTTTACATTCTAATGACTTAAAATTTAGTGAGCAATCCAAGGAAAAAATGATTATTTCCAGATGATTGCCCTGAACATCATGAATAAAGATAAATATTAAGTATCTTCATTGATGCACAAGAAATAAAAACACAGCTGAAAAACAATCACCTATTCTATGTCTTAATAACCATGTAGGTTCAGGTATTTCTCATTATCATGGTTTGTGAAGCTATAGGTTTTTGCTTCCTCCTCAGTCATTATGGCCTCATTCCAACATTTTAATGTTTAAATGAATCTTTATCTTTCTGTTCAAGAGATCCAGCTAGTTAATGGTTGAACAGCAATTCTAATAAATGTGTTGAACAAAGTAGATGATCATCATCATAATTTAAAATAATTCCATAAATGCTTTATCACCATTGTGTAATATTGTATCTTTAGAGTGTTTTGACAAAGCTTGCACTTCCATAGTTACCCTGGCCTCAAAACAAGAAGTTTATTAGTAAAATTGCTGAAGTATTTTATCTGGCAGTTAACATGTGCAATCTAAAAGTGGTCATCATTGACTCATTATAATAACAAATACGATAGGATAAATCAGATGAGACAGGGAGATTTATGGGGTCAATGTGTGGATAAAAGAGCATGGGATGAGTCCAAATTAATTATTTGCTACAGGTCTGGGCAAAGACAGAGAATCTTGGATGGCAAGTGTTTCAAGAGGCAGCGTCCAGCATCAAGGTCCATTTGGAGAGCTACAGAGATTTTCAGAATGGTAAATCAATATTTTACAAGTAATCTCATGGTTGTGTAGTCATGGGGATAGTAGATACAAGACAGAAAAACTCATTGGGTAATGTGACCAGCCTGATTGTGTGTCCTAGTACACCTTCTGCTATACAGACCACTCCCACCTGCACAGATGAGAACATCTCTGACCTGTTCCCTCATCCAGACTAAGAAGAAAAATAATAACGAGGATAACGAGGCCAGAGCTTGAACCCTTGACCAGGCTCTGTTTGGTCTGCAAACTACAGCATCCTATCTAATTATCTCACAAGTTCATCTGTGCTGACACAAGTTGTTTCAGCACACACTTGGGAAATTTACATCAACAGTTCTGAGTGGCATTTACTTTTTCGCAATGTCACTTGGAGAGGTAATATGAAACATATGAGATACTATGGGTATGTAAAAATATCAGAATGTCTTTTAAAGGTTCTTAAAAACAAGGGATACTCTGTGCTGCTCATGAACTCAGTGCCAAATAGCTCATACCAAATTTTCGCAAATATACTATTTCCTTAATAGTTTTCCCAGTTTACAAAAGACATAACTAGTGAAACACAACACTTAAAATTGGGTACCCATTAATAACTTATTGAGTATGAGAAGTGGAGTACTTAGTAAGTGTCCCTGCTCTTGCACAGCGAGGCACTGCAAGGCAGGCAGTGCATCAGCTACTCAGGAGCATGGGGGCCACAAACTCTCCTGATGGCATTTCCTGAGGGTCAGCTATTTCAAGGTGCTGGAACTGCTTCTGGCTTCTACCAGTCAAAAGGCCTTTCTGTGTTCTTCTGTGATTATTGCACAAAGACTGTTGCACAAAGATGTCTCCATTCCTATTTGTCTCTCTCCTCTACGTGGAAAGAAAGATTTTTGCTTTCATTATCACCAGGGCCTGTGACATTTGCCCATCACAATCTCTTTAGAAAGCTGTGTCATATTTAGGTAATAAATAAGAGCGTTTCTCAGTTTTCTTTTATGTCAGCAAGTACTCAGTGGAACTCTTATTAGGTAGCAGTGGTGCTGGCGAGTCTTATTACAAATATTTATTTTTCTTTACAGAAAAGAGAGAAAGGATAAGTTGAGACAGAGGGTCACATACTCATTCTCAGTAGCAGTTTGGGCAATCACAATTAGCTTTCCCTATACTATTGGAAAGGCAGGTTTGGTTTGGTTTTTTCCCAACTGATTGGCATGCTGTGCTGGGACTCTGTGCAGATAGAGCTGTCTGCATAATTTCCTCTAAGAGAATACACCCCCAAACCTCACAAGACTTTTGAATGAGCAAATCTAGAGATTTTTCACAAGTCACTCTAGAATAACTAATTCCTTAAACAGAAGAAAACAAACCAACCACAGTTAAATAGATGAAAATGACAGGATTTGTTGCAGAGAAAATTCCCTTCCTTCAGAGCCACTGGTAGTTCAGAGAAATCTGTGCAGTTCCTCATGGACCCCTTGAGATCTCTCCTTTTCATCTCGGCTGGCACTTGACAATGCAACTGCTCCACATCTTGCTGGGAACTCTTCCTGGCCTGTGACCAAATGTCTGAGCAGTGGCTCAGGGGATCTCTTGCTCTCTGCCTGCCCTACCCAGCAGCCAGAGAAAACACTGAGAGCAAAAGTGATCTTTTCCCCACCACAAATAATCCGTTGGCTTTGTATCACTTTGTATTTGCCAGAGGCCCCAGAAAATGTATTAAAAAATAAAACAAATCTTACCCATGTTTGTATCCAATCTGTAAATCATGTAATTGCATTTCAAAACAAGCAAGAATTACATTCCTTGGCAGGCTTTTGTTCTTGGTTAAACCTTTCTCAGCTATAAGGATAAATGTTTCTTACTTAGCTAATATTGCTTACTTAGCTAATATTGATCTCCTTCAAAGGCATGAAATTTATTTATGTCAATGCCTAAGGATTAAAGTTTCATTTCCCATTTGAATAAATGGTTTTAGCAAGTACAGTGGTAGACAGATCATTGTATATTGTGGTGCTTCTGGGCATCATTTTATCTTGCATTTTCTGCTACAGCATGAGCAACTTCTGGTACTCATTTTGTTGATTCTGAGTTTGAACAGTGCACAGCTTTCTCCCCCAGGTCTCTTTTCCTTCTCGTTTTACATTCTCTCACATGTCCAAACTGCAGAGCCACTATCTGTCCTTATAAACATCAGACCGGATGAAGAAAATTCCCTGGCTTGCCAGATTTAATTACTTTGTCAAAGGCAAATTCTGGATCTTTCTGAATGTTCTGCTTCAAATCCTGTAATAACGTATTCCTTTAGTCAGAAACTCTCCTCAAATATTCTTTTGGTACTCTGTCAATATCAATAAGAATACATCTAGAAAGTTTGTTTGGCTTCCTTTTTATTCTTTTTCCCAAAGTAAAAAATAATAACAGCACTTGACTCATATAGTTTTGCTAAAGTTCCCTATTCACATAACAGCTGAATGACCTATAAATTATGCCCATTTATAAGGGGAGTTTTAGACTGATGACTGGAATCAAAGTTATCAGATTGCTAGACTATAGAAAAATTGGTTCATGAAAATTTCCTTTTAACATCTTAGTCCGCTATTATGTAACAATTTCTGTCATCCCTTAAGATGAATCAAGTTCTAAAGAGCCTTTTGTTGGACAAAAGTTATGGTCAGCTTTAACTCCCTTAATTTATGATTGCCTCTTGGTTAAAGATTTCTGGGTACACGGTCCAGAATTCATTTAAGAAGTTATAAATGCTGACCTTGATCTACCCTTGCCTCTGGTGGTTCTCATATCTGCTTCCCTGCCCAGGGGCAATGATACTAATGTTGAAAATGTATTAAAATATGCTTCCACAAAGATTCTTGCTAATTGGCCAGATTTTTCCAAGATCAATAGCAAGCACACTGGGCTGAACTCTGAGTGCTCGACCTATGAATGATAAAGAATTCCAGCAACCAAAACTGGCAGGTTATTAAGATGTGGTCCCAGGATCCCAGAATATTTTTCCTAATTGCTAGTTTTTCCTGCCCAAAACTCGAATCCACAAGTTTCATATCTCTACTGTATCCTGTGGCACCATATTGTAGACTATGGGATTAGCTCATATTTTGTTCAAAGGTTGTTTTATTTGTTTTTCTGGCTTTTTTTGACGTCTACTTCAATCACACATGAAATTAATCAAGGCAACTAGAGAGGAAAAGCATGAATCTAGATCCTCTGCCTATGTTTTCCATCCTGTGTTTCACATAGTTCATTTCCACACTTTCTTCCTATCTGAAAAATATGGTTCTGTTAACAAAAAAACAATACTTTTGTTTTGAGCTAGTTTTCTCCTTTGTGTTTCACTGTAAACAGCAGCTTTGCTCTGGTGTCTCAGTCCTCCACTTCAGCCACTGAAGTACTGTACTGTACTGAAGAACAGTAGCATTCCACCCAGAAAAGCCAAACCTGAATCTCTGCTTGGAGGGAACATCCAGAATACGATTGCTCTCAACTAACATAAAATGTCTAAAGATGTCTAGATCCATGCAATTGCTTTAAGCTCCCTGCCTCATCAACAGAAAAAAAAAAGACATTCATGTCCAAACAGTGAGTCATCCTATCTATTTTAGGCATCTTAGCAAGACTCTGGAGATGCTTGTTTGTCTTAATTAAGAGAGATTTCTTAGTTCTATCAGATAAAAGTCTAGCAAGGCTATCAGGAGTTAAATTTTTAATCGGCATTAATTAGGTTACATAAAGTAAGACAAAATTGTATGAAATTCGACCAGATTATTGAAGGTATTTCTTTGGATAAGAATGAAAGACCACTTGATCTGGTAAGAATAGGACACACAAGTATTTCCACTTTTGAGATTGTTCTCAACACTGAGAACAATTCTTGAGATTCTGATTTTTAGCTCCATGTTTGATATTTGATGCAGTTTTTAGTATGAAATCTGCAACCTTTCCAACACTTTGTCATAATTGTATCACAGGAAATTATTATCCCTATGAAAACAAATGATCCTTTAAAAATACTTCTGCAAAATGAAACTATATTTTTTTTTAAACTCAAAGTGTTTTGTTGAATTGATGAGCACACACTGCAAATACTTCCTGATTCATTTTAAAGGAGAACCTGAATTGTTCTTTAAGGAGCAGCATCTTTCTCACCTTCTGTTCTGAAATGTGAGGACATAGATAAGTGGGAATACAAGTGAAAATGCCTGGTAAAAAAAAAGCAAAAAAAAAGCTGTCTATTCAGCTTCTCCTGAGGGATGCATGTTGGGAGAAAAGCAGAACCCCAGGGAAGTGGTTGGTGCTGGGAAGAGCTGAGTCCACTCTGAGTCAGCCTGAGCTGCAGGAGGAGGTCATGAACCTCCAAGCTTATACGAGAAGAAGAAAAAACCCTACAATGCAAAACAGAACAGAAACACTCCATATCCCACCTGTCTCTAGTGACCCAAAGAGAAATCTGCAATTTCAGGCAGTCAAAGAAACCATGGAATGGCACTGGGCTAACATAAGGGAAAAGGAACAGAGAGCAGAGATTTGTTTTGAAATTTTTGTTGTAAGTCTTTTTAGCAGGAAGACATAGTTCTCTCCATTTCAAAAAATGACATTCTTTTCTAATACAAATACACTAGAAAATTCGTACTTCAAGAAACTAAAAACAGTTGCTGGTTTCAAAGAGTTGCATTAAAGGGAAAAATAGAGCACCATAAGTTAAGAACTTACCAAAAAGAGGAAAACATTCCTTAAAATCCTCAGTAACAATCACATGAACTTCATTTGTTTGTAGCAACAAGAAGCCTGGTCCTTATATGAAGAACTGCTTTATAAATGGTTGCTCAAGGTATTTTCACCATATCACTTGGATGGATCAGAGCATTTGTGTCTTCTCCGAGAAGAAACTTACTGAATGTTCCTGTGAATATTGTCATAGTATAACATTGGGTTATATATATTATTGGTTTATACCAAGCAATAGGTTTCTCTTAATTTAAAAGGTTCTACATGCATCCCAGTCAAATACTTAATGAACGTTTTTGCAGTTCTGAAATCCTTACCAAGGGACAGTCTTCTTCCTTGTTCTGTGTTTTTTAATAAAGACCTAAGTTTGAGGAAAAGACAATGAAGTCTCCTTAAATTACACATTGCTTTGATCTCAGATAACCCTTAAGGTGGTCTGCACAAAGCAACTCAAGTTTGCATACATAAAAATGAACTCTCTTTGGTGTATCAAATATAGAAATAATTTTTACTTCAGGTTATTGGCTTTCTTCTTTAATATTATGCCTGTTCTGAGCTAGACATCAGTTTGCTTTAATCGCTATCTTTCTGCTAATTTAATTTTAATTTTTAATATGGAAGTGATTCACCAGAGTAAGGTAGAAGTACTCTCCTTTTCTTGCAATGTTTTGCAAAGAAATAATAGGCAGAAACTGTCTGTGACTATATTTCATGAGGGCTGGAAGACACCTTGGAAAAGGTTGACTGTGCCAAAAAAATTGCAGGTGAACCTTTCAGTAGAAAATTGCTGAAAAAAAATATCCTGACACTCCAAATTACCTACATAGAAAAATCTAAACAAATGAACAATGGCATTTTAGTTTAGTTTAGGAAGAAGAATTCACACTGAAGAATAAAGTCACTGGCTTTAGAACTGCATTTTCAGTGACCAATTATAAAATCACAGAAAAAAACATGAAAAAATGGACTGAGAAGGTCACCTATTTTACCTTCAGGTTGCATCAACTATACCTAACCAGTCCTGACAGATGTTTGTCTAACTTGTCCTTAAAATCCTCCAGTGATAGAAAGGCTACCAAAGCAGTCTCATACACACCAATTTATTATGGTAGATAACAAAACCATTTAATCAGAGATTACTTTTAATGCTCTAAAGGAAAACATGTATATAGTTTTGAAACTGCCTGAATATCATCCAGGCTGGCTTGAGAGAATCACAAGAAGATGTATAATTGCAGTTCATTCATGGTCAAGGCCAGGACTCAAGGAAGTACATCTGTTTGTTGAAAGGATGATGGATTAATTGCTGAATGGAACTGCAATACAGAATTAAAAATTACTGGCAAAGGTACAGCATTAAATCTATGCAGCACCTGGTAAGTACACATGCACATGTAGCCTTACCAAATGCCAGGAACTCTAGTTCTCATTTATTGAGTAGGAGGAGACAAAGAGAAAACACAGAACACAGCCCAGCAAAGTGGAACAGCTGATTAAAATCTCTCACCACTGTTTACTCAATATTTTCATCTATAGACACAGAACAGATAAGATAGTGCAATATATAATAATATTGATTGCATTAAGAATTTTGGGGAAAAGATTCTTTTTTCTTGGTGGTTTTTGTCTGCATTTTTATTTTATCACTGACAATCACATGAGACTCCTACACTGAGAGTCAGATGATGAAAAAAATCTGAAACTTGTATAAAAATTTAAAAAACATGCAAGAGATTAGATGATACCTAAATTTCTCTGAACTGAGTAATAGCTTGGCTATGGAATAACTGCACTGTAAAATCAATACATTACTGATATTTTTCAGTTCCTCCAGCTCTCCCAGTAAGAGCAGAAAACTGTCTGACCTGTGCATTGACTCGCACTGGAGACAAGAAAGTCTTAGAATCATGAATGTATCTCTTGTATCATGTATTTTGTATCTGTTGTGAATCACACCAAATTCACCATGGACCACATCCTTTAGAAACTGTTGACTATGAGAAAATGTTGGCTCAAGGGTAAAAAGAGCAAGCATGGATTGCAAACAGCAATAGTTGGTCCTTCAGATTTATTAGAAGAAAACATTGATGTGGACATAATAACACAAAATGGTCTGTTTATGTGGACTATAGACTGCCTGCACAGGGACCACAATTCTACAAAAGAAGACTAAAAGATTTTACAGATTACCTACAAGACAAGATGGAAGATGCTGGAGTAATTTGGAAGGAAAAGAGATTATTAAACAAAGGTGAAAATGAAACTAAGGGACATATGGACATTTTCTGCAAATAGGACAGTAGTCTAGCTGTCAATAGGACAATTAATCAATGGAAGTTTAGGTTGAAAATGACGAAAGAGCACGGTGAGTTAGGTAGCACTGGAAAATGACCTCTTGGCAGACAGAGGCCAGGGAAACCCTGTGTCCAGATGTTTTTTTAAAGACCCTGTTAAAATCAAACTCTGTGAGGACTGCTTTAAGAATGGCTGATTTTGTCTTGGAGCAAGAGACCAGATCATGACACCTGAAGCTCTGTTCTAAATGGAGCAGATTTTGAAGGGTTCAAAAGTATAAGTGACACAACACAGAATTTGTCAGTAAAGACAAATGAAATGTAAGAGAGTTTCCTCCATTGCTTTAGCAGTCAGTTTAGTTCTTCCACTACTGCTTGGTTGCAGATCCATTATTGCTTCATAAACTTGCTTGTAGGTGTGCTTCAAATGCAAAATCACAGTGAAACTGTACCAGCGAAGTCCTTGCCAAGTAGCAGAGAATGAAATTAGGAACTAGGCACTACAGACAAAGCAGAGACTTTTGAACTGAGAGAGTAATCTCTCTCAGAGTAGTCTTTTACAAAGGCTAAATAGTTGCGTTAAATACACTCACCGTAAAATCCTTCTAAAAATGTTTTGCGAAATGCCTGAGATAAACTATTTCTTGGTCTGAGCATAAATGGATAAACTATTTTTGGTCTTGACATAACCTGGGATGAGCTGGTGTATGTCTATGGAAATCCAAGTCAGTGGGACTGACATGGTTTGGTTCGGGATGTCCACTTGAGTCCCTTTGCCTCTTCACGAGGACAAGGACTAGCTGAGCTCCACTGTAACGGATTTATGCTGCTTTTGTAAAATTTTCAGTGGGGCAGTGAACCAGGTGAATGCAGTAACCCATCTACAGCTCAAGTGTATTGCACAAGCAGGCAGGCTAGCAAGTCTCCGACCCGGTGGAGCAGGCCAGTGTTGATACACCCATCACGCACTGAATGCCTAAAGCACTCCAAAATACGACTGACTAATCCTCCATGAGAATGTGCAGAACTGATCACAGATTATGGATAGAGGAATTATTTATTTTTGTAAACATCATGGTAATACAGGGTCTTATTTTAAGAAGGGAATTTTTTATTTGTAAGATTTGTTTGTATACGATATGCTATTAGTGGGTTACTGAAAATATTTCTGGAAATGGGGACAGGATCAGGCATGTAGATTTTCTCCAGAATGCTGCACCTGCCAGGAGACTGGTGTGCCCTGCATGGCACTTTGGGAAGGTTAAAACACACCAGTTTTCACTCCCACTTAGTTTGGACAACCATAGAGCAGGAGAGAACAGTGCATCATGACCTTCTAAAATTGAAGGTAATCAGTAATCTGTATGCTTTTCTCAGTCTATGAATATATCTGTGTTACCATGTGTTTAAGCAGCATGAATCTTTCCTTACATCTGTGCATTTAATTTCAATTAATTAGAAAAAGTGCTAATCCTGTCTGGATTATGCATGGATTAAATACATAGTACAACCTCTAGTAAGAAGGTTAATGATTTTTAATGCCACATTTCACCACCTAATAACTGAATATTCCCTGTGGGTTGTATGTGTCACCAGGAAAGGGTCATACTTGCAAGGTCAAAGCACACAGTAAGATTTAAGAACGATTAAGAATGATTTAATTTTAGAAACGATGAAAAAAAAGCAGCAGCACTGTATTTTGATTTTTCCCCCCTAAGAGGAGCAATTATCAATTCAGAGACAAACTAAAAACCAGCTAATTCCCAGAAATGTTACTAAAAGCTTAATGAATGTACTTGAAAAAAATACAATAAACTAAGCAATAAGTGCCCACTGAGCAAAAAAAGTAATATTTCCTTACCTGCATAACTATTTTAGGAGAATTTTTCTGCTTAATGATCTTAGCCTATTTCTATTTCTAGTTTTGCAAGTACTGCTTTTTAGGAGTCTTACAGCATTTGATACTTTACAGTGGTGTGTGCTGTCCCAGATGTGTCGTTCTACAGGCTAAAATATATTTGCAGTGTTGCAGGTTTTGTTCTGCTGACTCTTAGTACAATATCAAAGGCAGGTGCATGCAGAATTTGGATAAAAAATTGTTAACTACCCCATAGCTTTTTAATATATATTTTTTGTAAACATACTTACAATTCCAATACTTCATAGGTCGCAGGGATGAAAAGTGCAAAGGCTCAACACTGGAGTTGTTTCAATAAAATTCAAGGGAGTCACTTGTTCAAACAAATTCTACTATTTTGTTAATCTTACGGATGAACCAGATGCTCAGGAAAAGACTATTTGGGTGGCAGATTTGAGGGCTGGATTGTATTGTGAAAGCTGCCACATGTCTCTGCAGCTTTTTTATTAATGCTCATCTCTGCAGGGGATGGGGAGGATACATGAACTTGTAAATTCTTATAGGAAAATAGAATTACCAAGCCAGACCTAGTCCTCAATACTGTTACTATTTTAGCTCATCTTTCTTGAGCCAGATCATCTGATATGTAAAAAAATGTGGGTTTAGCCTGAATCTCTTCAAGCACTAGCACTAAAATTGTTCCTGTTCCTGAGCACTTCCGGATAAGAACCACCAGTAACTAAATTATTAATTTTTGTTCTACTTTAAGCCAAAAATCCGAAGTGTGGCTAAATCAAAATTATAGGAACATCTTCACAGAAGCTGAAGATGAGCTGAGCTGTTCATGTCTTCACCACAGACAGTTTGTACAACTTTTAGAAATGTATTTGTCAATACCAAAACATAAAGACACAGAATAGGTTTTTGTTGTAGGTATTTAGACATCATTCTTTTACAGAGTTCCTGGTCATTAAAAAATTTCATCCCTGTAACAATGAGAACAAATTGAAGAAATCTTTATTGGTTATATTAACCTTTGTATTAATTTTCCTTTTCCCTGCTTTCCACTCCCCCCTGACACATGCTTGGCTCCAATTCATCCTAATTCTCTTATATGATAAATTCCTAAAGCTTCTCGAAGCTGTTGGCAGGGAGAGATGTAATAAAAACAACAGGGGGGAGAGGGCATTAGTACTTATAATAACACTGACACCAAATGACTTCCACCAGAGCTGTAAACATGTTCCCAAGGAGGGGCTCACCAGGCTGCTTTCCCCTGCCCACAGTTTCGCTCCTCAGTGGGACACAGGGAGCAAACAGGGGGAACAAACACAAATCTAGTAAAAAGAGCAGAAAAAGGGAAAAAGCCATGATGCCATTAGCCTGCCCCTGTGTTGATTTAGCTAGCAAGCAAGGGTTGTGGGCACACATTCATCCCACCTTCATGTGAAACCCCTCCTGCAGGGATGAGCCCAAGAGCTGGCAGGTTCTGCTGGGATGTGTTTGAGACTTGTGGGTGCTCCTGGAGACAGCAGGGCCCTGGCACTGGCTCACAGCACCCACCCTGCAGTGCTGGACTCTCCAGTTTCTGCCTTGCCCAGCATTACAGGGTGCCTGTGTGCACCAAAAAACAAAGGAAACACAGGTTCTACTGCAACTAGCAGTTTGCCCAGTTCTGTGCTCTTTAATGAAGGGATATGCACAAAAGCTAATAATTATCTTGCCTGAATAGGAACAAAGGTAAATTACACTTAAGGAAGTGAAAAGAATTTGCAGCCCCCCAAAAAAAACCCAAAAAATCCCCAAACTGAAAAACCCAAACACAACCAACTAAACAAACAAACACACAAACAAACAAACACTACCAAAAAAACGACCAAAATACAAATCTTTGGAAATAAAGAACCTGTAAAGGCTTAGAAATAAAGAAACACACATGAAATGTGATAGAAATAAAATATTATATAATCAAAGTATAAACCCACATTTTTTCAATGCTTGTAAGTTTTGGAATCTTTTAACTGCATTTAACACTAGGCAAACAGACATAAACAAAATATTCTTTGTGCCACTAAGAACATCAAATCATTAAAAGCAAATTATATTTTTGATTGTACTAGGACAGGAGCTTTTGGTTTCTTATGTATATTCCTAAAAAGGAGTAGACAATAGGCAATTTCAATAGGCAGGACAATCCTAATGAATGCAACCCTTCTATTTTCATGACTGCTTTGTACATGATTTTGTTGTAATTTAGCTGACAGACAAGGATGTGAACAAAGAAAAAATATCTCACACATTGAAGAAAATGTATCTTCTCTAATTTCTGTCAGAGTGATAGATTGCATTGTCCTATATATGTTGTATGTAAAGAATACACACAAGAAAAGTGCAGAGCTTGCAAAACAATAGTTTATGCTCAGTAAAAGGCAATCCTGAGAAGAAAAACGTTATTAATGGCAAAGACTCCAAGAAAGATTGTGGAAGCACAGTTTCCCCATCTCCTGATTTTTTTTCACTTCTCTTAGAAGAAGTGTAAGTTAACTATAAATAGTACTGCAAAATATCTATACCATAATTATTCATTAATTCAGGTAAGGAAAAAGCTTATCAGATAGTTTTCAGGCATTTTACTTCTGATGCTGAAATTATGTTTTAACTTCACTTAAACCCTGCTTCAGGTTCAGTTTTATCTTGAGCCTCTTGCTGGGTGAGACAGAGATGCAATTTTTACTGAGGTAACATGTTCAATTAATAATTAAAATTCTGGTGAATAGTTTGAAGTAATGTTAGTGGTATTTTCTTGACTTGGAGTTTTCCTGAAAACTACTAATCCTATGGGTTTCTTTAGGACTGTATATGAACCATCACATGTTCAGAGATGGAATTAAAAAGTTAGATGTCTTCTTCCTCTAGAAAAAAACACCCAAATTACATTCTTACTTTTAATCTGACTCTAAAGAACTGTAACTTGGTTTTATAAATGTTGAAGCCACTATTAAGGGTTCATTGCTTTAAACCATTGTGAAAATGTATGTGTTCATCCCATGTTGGTACCCTGGGCATCCAGGCAGGCAGTAGCCATTGCTCTCCCCAAGTCACTCATTTCTTGTAGGTCACTGGGTTGGTCAAGCATGATGTCCCATCTGTGATTCTTTGTTAATTATTCCTGAAAACTTTATTGTCCTACCTGTGCCTGGCAGTCGTTTGCAGGACTAGCTGCTCCATCACCATCCCTAGGTATCCAGGTGAGACTGGGGCACCTGAAGTTCCCAGGATCCTCCTTCTTTCCCTTCCCAAGGTAGGAGTAATATTTGCTAGTTCTCCTTTCACCATTCCAATTAATCTTCTTGTCATCAACTGTAAACAGTATTATGACATGACATATTAGAAAATACGAAAATAATATAAGAAAATATGGATGATGACCTTTTTCAATATTCCCAGGACAAATGTCTCAATTAGCACTATTTGGATGCCATCCTGCTTAAGGTATTCTCACTCAATCCAAAATCATGTAAACAGAAAAGTTATATTCCTAAGATTGCATATGAGGGAAAAAAAATATATAAGTGTAGCTCTTTGACTTCTTGTGTGGACATCACTTCCTCAGTCAACTTTAAAACTGTGTTAAAACCCTCAGTGGTCCTTTTAATTTCATGTGGGTGGAAAACAGGCACCAGCTGTCAGAAAGGTAAAGCTATGTTAGATGGCCTTGATCACATCACTTCTACTGGTAGTAAATCAGTAAAAATTCTGGAAAGAGACACAAGGAAAATTCAAGGAAATTCAAAAGTAACTTTAGAATTAAAAAAAGAAAAAAATGTCGCTTTGTTAACTATTTCCATTTTCTAGTAAATGCTTGTCATGTAACTTTGTTATGCTTTTTTGTTTCTCTGGTATGATGATGGAAGATTATATAAGTATGATGAGGAAACGGAGACTTCAAGAAAAACTTGCACAGTCTAATGCATACATATTAAAAAGTGCAAATGCCAATTTTCCATGGGTGCATAACGAACAGAAATTTCTATAGAATTCGAGTATTTGTAGAATAGATGTTTTTACAAAGAAGAAGGAAGAAAAGAATAAAATGAGTCATAAATACTATCAGTAGGAACATTGTGTTTATATATCACAACATGTTCTTTACTGAACAAATTGCTCTATCACGATGGTGGAAAAATCTGGAAGAAAAATAGCTTCCAATAGGTAAGAGAGGAAAGCTGATATATGTTTATGCAGGAATGATAAGACAAAAATTGAGGCTGCAGAAAATAGATGGGAATTAAAACATGTTATTTAAGAATCAACGCCATAAAGCATCATATAAGTGCTAATTTTTCCTCTCAACTTAGAAATTGGTTCTGGAAGATAAATAGCTACTGCTCACATGCATAAGGAAGCAAGAAGCACAGAGTCTGTCAAATCACTTCTTCATTTTCAAAAGAACTTGTCCCAAAAGAATTTAGAACTTTATTGCCAACAAACCAGCCCAGGTTTCCCAAAAACTTTGGGCAGAGGGGACTGATGAACTAAGCACTACAAACTCATGAGATACACTTGCTAATCACACAGTGAAAAGAAACAACCAAATCAGACAAGGACAGAAATGAAAGGTGTCTTCTTTCTTCTCCCCTGCAAATTGCTTTATTTTCACGACTAGCTTAATGAGGGCTGTTGAAAGAAATACTTTCACCTAGAGGCACTTAGCAAAATAGCAACTGAAGAGAAACAAATTCTGTACCTGAATTGGAAATAAATCTTACAGAAAATGTTGGGTTTTATAGTTTCAGGGGTCTCAAATGTAAACAAGGTGATAAAACACAGAAATCAAACTTTAACACTGCATATTTAGGGTCCTTAAAACCTTCTATGGAAAGTCTGTTTATGCAGCATACACAGCACCTGACCAAAACACAAAAAGGGGTGATGTAGAAGCCCAGCAAATAAAATTATCAGGTAATTACTAAGGATTGGTCATATAAAGATGAAAAATAGAAGACAAAAAATAACATGACAACAAAACAAACGAACAGTGAAGATATACCTTATTCACCACTGAAGTTTGCAAATTGTCATGAATAAAAAGTGACCAGAAGTGTCACATACCACTCAGGTATGTGACAGTAAAACACAGACTTCAGGCCTTGATCAGAGAGTATTGTCTTACATAGCCAAGGAAGGTAAAATCTTTGAATGCCTGACGAAATAATTATTTTCCATTAATATGTTTAATTGAGGCTTCTGAATCAGAAAAAATGCCTGTTTTTTTGACAACTGTCATTTTGAATCTAGGATTGCCAGCATCATTATAACAAAATGTATTCCTGACACAGAAAATGGGATATGCAAAATTTAAAAGTAAAAAACCATCTCAGTACTGAAGAATCTGGCATCCACTAAGAGACACTGCAGCACACATAGATGGCAATGGTTGATTGGAGATCATACAAAAAAAAGCACAGGGAAAAAATGAAATCAACTGGCAATGATTTAATCAGAAAGAAAATAATTAATAATAATAACAATAATATAAATAATATAATATAAAAATAATTAATATTAAAATTAATTTTGACTTCTGAGCTGTGACTGAAGTAGATGCAGTTAGGTGCCCCAGGGGATTACAGGAGGTGTGCAGGTTCTACGCAGAATTGCAGAATTGGATGGAGTTTCCAGCAGCCCTGCTACTAAACCAGGAACCCCTCAGTTATTATGCAGGCACTTAGTATACTCTGCCCCTTACCTACCTTACGAAGGAAGGAATTCCTGCTGATGGAAAAACCCATATCAAATATGAACTGTGACTAAACAGCTGGGCTGTGTGTCTAATTCAGTCTAAAGCCCTGGAAGGTTTGCAATGTGGTTGCACACTTGGGATATGTGAAGATTCTATACCTCCTTTGCACTGAAATTTCAATCCAGGCTGTGCTTAATTCCACCTACTAAGAAAATCTCTCATCCAGCAGGCTGTGAGAAAAACATATTGGAGCATTTTTACCTGGAAGTGTAAAGAAAAACCTCCCTGTGCAGTATTCTGGTGATAGAGCTACACAGGACATCTGTGTCACATCCCCCAGTTTAAGTGGCTATTTGAGGTTCAGTCCTCTAAATCCCAGATGATTATTTATTCATTTAGCTGGCAAAAATCCCTAGCTCCCAGCCAGAAATGAAGGCCTGGCTTTGTTTAGGCATCAGATGAGGGTCTCAGCCCTGAATTCCCAATGGAGGAAATTGCTTCTCTCTGGCCCAAAAAGAGGTATGTGGCTCAGCGTTACTTCCTCCAAAAGAAGCTTTGGCTCTCTTGGCTCTCACTCCTCCTTGAAATTTTATTTCTGAGTCAGGCCTTCTCCTGCTTAGTCACAAGCTTTTTTGTGGGAACTTAACTCGTCATGTGTTCTGATGAGTTCCTCATACCGTGCAGGACAGCCTAAAAATTTGATAGTGTGCGGTGTGTCCTAGAGTGCTTGCCTCTTTCTTAGTTAATGAGCAGCATTTTTTCAAGGGACATTGCCAAAATATGCCATTTAAAGTGATTTACGTTGCTAATAAAATGAATGTCAATGAATATCCCATTTTCACAGCCTATCCAAAGCATGGTTTCCAAGTGTATATAAGGATAATGCATATTAAAGAAGTGTGCTTGAAATGTTTCTAATAGGAACACAAAGTCTGAATGTGACCACCTCGCCTCCTGTAAATAACCTTTCATTGCCTGGACTTCTATTTATTTGGGATTTTAAATTTAACTTCTAGACTTCAGGGGAAGGTCATTCCTAACCAACCAGAATCTCTTAAGTAGGCAACTACTTGGAGATCAGAAAAGCCTAGAGAGTTGTAGCTATGTAATCATCTCATGTGAAAGAAATCAAACATTTGTTTCAAATCCTGTAATTCTAACTGACATACAGAATGTTAATGACTGAGGAAGGAACAAAGGCAATGGAAGCTTCAACAAACCCTCATGCAAAATTAATAAGCAACTTTGAATGAACATTTGAAATTAATACAGAAAATTTTTACTTGTACCTGTATTTTCACATCTGCTTTTCAATCTGTCTTCCTTGTTCAAAGAAGTGTGAGTGAAATGGCGGCAGGGAAAGGCAAAAAACCCTGCCTTGATGCTAGGAATCATCTTTTTGATTCTCACTCTGACACCCAGAACTTTAAGTGTTATTACTGCCCCAAAAAAAAACCCTGAAATATAATTTCAAACTTCTCACAAACTGTCTTTCCCCCACACTCTTCTTTATCTGGCTGAAGCTATATTATATTAGGGGCAAAGCTCACACATCTGCATATGTGCCTACAAGGAGATGACTATATCATACCAGACATGCAGAAAGGCTTCACAATTTATTTACAGTTGGATGGCACTGAAATTAGATGTAAGTTGCCCAAGCATTCTCATCATAAAAATGACAGCTGGAGTAAAGAAATTGCTGGTACTATTTAATTGTCTAGCACAAGAGGCATTTAATAAAAAGAAATGAAGATCCTGTGCTCTTGGCAGTATATAAAGGTGTTACAAGATTCTCTAAGATTTACATTTACCAATATTTTGTTAATTGTTGTTCTACTTCTGACTTAGCTGGTTGCCTCTAATTTCACGGTTGAATTCCTAATATAATTTCTGAGCTTTATTAGTAGTGATCTGGTTATTAAGAGACATATGGTGAATTAAAAAACCCAATAGCTTGTTAAAAGGGGGCTGGATGTGCATTCTTTTGGAATCAGTGGAAATTTCCCTTTGACTGTGGACCAAGCTCAATGGAAGCAGCATCACAGCCACCAGGAATGCTGGTAGCTCACCACCACTGCCTCCCTCCAGCAGTCCCCTGTCTGTTGTCTGTCACAGTTTTGCAGTCTCACTATTAAAGAAGGCCATTCTTTGTTGTTGGTTTATTTATAATTTCAACAATTTTAAAGAAGCCACATTTTATTTTTCAGTATTCATTAACAATTCATTTTTGCCCAGAAAATGTCTAAGTGTATTCCAAGGGTCCACCTATTGCCAACACTTTGAACAATTTCTTGACCTCTAATCAACTTTGCTCCATTAAATCAATATTTATATTCCTTTTCTCATAGAGCATATCATGTCAAAAGCCAGTGACATCAAGGAGTCATTGTTACTGGAGTGAAAAGTGAATCTCTATTGCACAAAACGGACACACATGCAATATATTATATAACCAGCACGTGTCAAAGTCACAGAAGTCTCATTTAAGATCCCAACGTGGACATATATCCTTTATTGTTCCAATTTAAATATGTAAATTTACCACAGTAGAATAAGATCCCACAACCCTCTTTACAGTAAGAACCAGATTTTAAGAGCATTCCTGGCTAGATTTACAAAGGAATTTATTTTGCCAACCAAGAAAGACTTTTTGTACTTTCTTTTTTATATTTTAAAAAACTACTTTGACTTCATTTTTCTTCAGTAATTCAGAGTTAAACATGCTAACTTTTCAGGAAATTCTGCTAAGTATGCAGCAGGTTGACAGTTCCCAAACAACTTATAATATGATAGTCATAAACAAAGATTTAATTTGAATCTACATTAATTCCATTATAGCACCATATATGCATTTAGATAGCAATTACAGAAACATAAATATTGAAATGCCTGTCCCCAATTCCTTTTTCATACCCTTTCCTGGGATTCCCAAAGCAACTGAGGCATGCTGCTATCAAAGACCTGGTTGAACTCTCTGTTGGCAGAGAGTTTTGTCGTGTGAAACTATATGTAACTAAAATATTAGAAAATGTTTCTTTGGGTAAAATTATACAGAATCCCAACATGAGCATACAGAAATGACAAGATGACAGAAACAAGCAGGACACTCTAGGCTGTGTGCCCCTGCTGTGCAAGCACCAACATGGAAAGCAAACACACAAATGTGATACCATGAGGGGACAGCAGATGAAATAGCACTGCCTCAGTGATGCCTTTTAGCACACTCCTGCTCTATGGGGACCATAGTGCTCCATTTTTCACAGAGGCCACTTCTTTGACTCCACCGAGAGTGAGATTAAATTAGCAGGGAGTTGCTGACACTGCAAGTTAGGGCCCTGACCCCACTGCAGTGGCTTGCAGCCTGTGATGCAGCAGCACTGATGGTCCTATGCCATGAGATTGCACTACTGTGTATGACAGAACCCAAACACAGACTTGGGTCTGTAAACAGGCAAAATTGTGTCTATGGAGGCAATACACAGCTTACTGATGCCTTTACTGCAGATTTCTATCCACTGAACTTGTCAGAAAGGTGTTCTGCTTTCCAGAAGCCCCCAGCTTCCACCTCGGAGCTGAATGCTGCTAGCAAAATGAAGAGTATGGCACTGCCTGAGGCAGGATAACAGACAGGAGAAACAGTGTGTTTTTGACACAAATAATCTCCTTAAATGTAGATATTTCTGAGGAAAAAAATCATGCATTAACCATTTTTGACCTAAAGATGTCTGAAATTAATGTAAATTCATATTATAAGCCCTCTGCCAAGAATAGTCTGTTGGTGTCTCCAAACATTAGTGAAGGGAGAATATAATGGCCTCTGGAAGCAACACTGGTGTAACATTGGGGAAGCTGAGATGGAATTAGATAGCTTAGATGGTTTTGAATGCAGTCTGCAGGGTGCCCACAGTCCATAGGCAGATAGCCCAAAGGTCCCCAATAATGCAGAGGAACAGAATATTGTATTGCAAGGACCAGCAGGAGGAAGGGACTTTGCCCATGCATGAGGCTCCCTTGCAGACCCATTTCACTGCTCTGCAGACTGTAGTCCCATCACATCAGCAGAGATGCTGGGGCTGGGTAAGGCAGCCTGGTCTGCTTGCTCTATAGCCACTGAAAAGCAGCCTGATCTGCCCATGTATTACCCAGCACAGCTTGGAAAAGGTGACAGGTGATAGTAGTGGGGACTCTTTCAGAAGGATCAGGGGCACCCATGTGCTTACTTGATGCATGCTCTAGAGAGATGTGCTGTTTATTGGGGGATCATGTCAAGGATGCCACCCAAAGACTACGAAGCCTCCTATAGGCCACTCAGTGCTGTTGTTTCACATGGGTGATACAGCCAGGAGCAGTCTGAAGAGCACCAAGAAGGATTACAGAGCCCTGGAAGTGTGCTCATCAGCCCTTCTGGCCAAAGGGGAGGGATTTGAAGGGGCTGTCTTCCTCATATGAAAGATGCAGTAGTCCTCCAATCATCTTTCTAGTCCTTTACTGGATCCTCTCCAGTAATTCCCTGCCTTTCTTGAACTGAGGCTGGACATGCTACTCCAGACATGACCTCACCAGGGCAAAGTAGAGAGGGCAGGATCACTTCCCTATACTGGCTGTTCACACTCTTTGTAATGCATTCCAGGATACCCACTGGCTGTTCTGGCTACAAGGGCACACCAGGACTCCCAGCTTGTTTTCTGCAGAGCCATTTTCCATCAGGTCAGGCCCCAGCCTGTAGTGGTGCATAGGTGTATTCTTCCCCAGCTGCAGGACCCTGCATTTGCCTCTGTTGAGCTTCATTAGGTTCCTGTCCACTGAGCTCTCCAGCCTGTCCAGGTCTTACACAGCCTCCTGGTGGATCAGCCACTCCTCTCAGTCCTGTGCCATCCTCCAACTTGTCCTTTCATCCAGGTCACTGATCAATGACAAGACTGGACCCAGTACTGACCCCTGGGTAGCACCACTGACTACAGGGGCCTCCAGCTGCACTCTGCACTGCTGAACACAGCCCTCTGAGCCCTGCCAGTCAATTTTCAACCCAGTTAGGTGCCACAATATAAAAAAATGCTGAACTATTAGAGAGGAATGAGGGTCACAAGGATGGTGAAGTGTGTGAAGGGGATCTGTGTGAGGAGCAGCTGAGGTCAGCTGCTGTTCAGCCTGGGGAAGAGAAGACTAAGGGAAGACCTCACTGCAGTGTACAACTTCTTCATGGGGGAAAGTGGAGGTGCAGGCACTGATCTCTTCTCTCTGGTGACCAGTGAGAGGACTTGGCTCCCTGAGATTCTGGTCTATCTTTCAAGGAACAGTGGGGCACTTTGCAGGATCTCAGTTCGTCAGTGTAATCCTTTAACTCATTTACTATTCAGTGCTTTTAAAATCCATCAAGAAAAATCTATTATGCTTTAGAGAAAGGCCTTGTAAGGGTTTGGACTCTGCAGCAGCCTGTCCTCCAATATTAAGGCCATTACTTGCAATGTAACCAGCTGTTTTTTAAATGGCCACAACCTACTCCGTCTCTGCAGGAACAGCATCTCTCATGTCTGCCTCCACCTTGTCATCTGCTCAAACTGAAGGCGGCTCTCACAGCACTCCCCTTCAGCTCCTCAGAAATGGATGAGCAGAAAAGCATTTGTAAGTCTCAAGAGATCACAAGAAGAATGTAAACACACAAGAAGTAATCCAGAGTAAAAAGGTTTCACAGCATGTAACTCAAAAGGGATGCTCTGAGTCAGAAAATTGCTGCTACCTGGACATTTTGAAATTAAAAGTTGATGGAAAAATATTCAATTTTTTTTGTAAGTCAGATACAGGCAGAGATGTATTTTCTTTCATAGATGCAATACCAGAGCCACATGTTAAAGGAAAACAGATTTAGTATGTCTGCTCTTGATGAAGTACTCTTTATAGTATTAGCTCAGGTGAGCATAAAAAGATGTCATCTCAGACCCACAGCTAGGAGAGGAAACCTGAAGTACCTTTACAGACTCACAGAATACCTGAGAGTGCATGGCATCTCTGAAGACCAACTTTTCCATCCCCTTTGCTCAGAGCAGGGGCACCTATGGCAGATTGCTCAAAGCCATGTCCAGTAATGTTTTGAATGCCCCCAAGGATGCAAAGTCAACACCCTTCTCAGGGCAGACTGATCCAGTTTTTGATCACCATCACAGAAATAAAAAATGTCCATCACAATTCAAAGTGGAAATGCAATTTCTGCTTATTTCTTCTTGTCCTGTATCTGGGTACCACTGAGAAAGGTATGACTTCATTATTTCCTCCCATCATTAGGTACCTACAGATTAATAAGATTTCCCCTGAGCTTTCCTTTCTACACAATAAACCCTCTCAGCCCTCAGTCTCTCATGGTATGCCTGAAGCTTTAAGCCAAGCCTCAAACATCTTAACGACCCTCTGTTAGATTCTGTCTAGTATGTCCCCACCTTTATTGTACTGGGAAAGTAACTCCAGCTGTGTCTTACCAATGCTGAGTAGAGGGATTGGATACCTTGCACAACCTGCTGCCAACAGTCCTAATGCAGGCCAGAATGTATTTAGCCTTCTTTGACACAAGAGCCTGCTGTAGCAAATGGCCATCTCATTATTTACCAGGTCCCCAAGATTCTTGTATGCAAAGCTGCTTTCTAAGTCAGCATTTACTCATGCCAGGGGTTATTCCTCCCAAGGCGTAGAATTCACATTCGCTCTTGTTTAACTCAATGGGTTTCCTGTCAGCCCATATATTTTGAATAGTGGCAGAAACAACTGGTGGCCGAAGCAACTGTTGTATCAAGTACTCTTTCCAATTTTGTATCATCTGAAAACTTGCTGAAAACTCTGTCTTATCGCTGAGGTCATTAATGAAGATATTAAATGGGATTTGTCCCTGTTTTGGAGGGAGGAGATAGCTCATGTTCATGGAAAGGCAAAGTATGAAATTGTCTTGGCTTGCAAAGCAGGATGTGACCAAAAGTATGTATTTTATGACCATCTGTTGAAATGAGGTGGGGCAGTGATCTTTATCTTGGGGAAGATATCTTCTGTTAATGGACCATCCATTAAAATCAGGTGGGGCAGTGTTCTTTATCCTTTCCACAGCCCATGTTTCTTTGGGGAGATATCTTCTGTTAATGGGCCATTGAGTGCCACTGCACGACTGATAAAATTACAGCATCCCATTGGGAGATGCTCCACCCAGGGGGAGCAATCAAGCCTTTCTTATCTAGATAAAAACTGAGATTTGGAACACCAGGGCTGCCTTTTTCCACTGGATTCCAGAGGAAAACCAGATTCTTCTACATCATCACTGGACTTTTGAAGGAAAACTGCACCCTTCTACAGAACCATTGTGT
>WBND01000411.1:557440-582106 GCA_013398595.1 Tychaedon coryphoeus
CATGTGAGGGAATAAATATCTTTTTCCTTAACGTCTTTACCTCATTTGTCCCTAGGAATAAAGAAGTAGTTTCCAATGGGAAGCAAGATAAGAGTATAGAGAAACTGACAAATGGCGGCTACATATATATATAGGGGTGTGTGTGTGTGTGTGCACATATATGTGTGCACATATAAATCGAAATGCATAATTTTAATCTTTTCTCAAAGCCCATAAAATTCAGGTAGTGTAAGTCCTTGCTCTTTCTGTATTTTAAAGAAATACATCTTGCTTTTTTAGATTCAGTTGAGAACTCTCTGAATTAGTGGAGAGGGACCCTTGTCAGTTTAGCAAACGCCTGATGAGACCATATATTACAACAAAACACAGCATCCAGAGGCCTGGCCTACCTTTCATGAAAAGTTGAGAACACAGCCATCAATAGATATTAAATATTGCCTTGTAAAAGTTATTGATTCTTTTCTTAAAAAAATCAAGGAAAGAATGTGAAAATAATAAGTCATACTTACAAACTCCAATTGTTTCATAACGTACACAAATGTGTGTATAACAGCACTGAAAACTAGGTTTATATTAAATGCCCAGTGGTAATAAAGATGAAATTTACCTCATTGAAAAGCAAATACAAATCAAATTAACATACTGAATGTCTTTAAAAGCCATTTTTACTTTTCACAAACATTTCATTAAACTGTTAAATTGATTTCAATTTTAAATGGGATACTTACATATTTATCAGCTTCAGATTTGTTACAGTAAGCAATTAAGGGGTTTTGTGTTACTCATCAAGAATGCTGAGTTTTCTGTCACTTTAACAATTCACATTTAATAAAATTAGTGCAAAAGTAGCAATTGGTTGAATATTGAGCTCAAGAGAGTTTAAAAATTTGACCTACCTTTTGTATCCCATGACCAGAGTATAATTAATCAAATAGAATTAACACTCTGGAGTATTGCAAAATAGCCCACTGAAATGATTCTTAGGATGCACAATGTTAGGGACAGGCTGCTGCCTGGGGGTGAAGAAATCAGGTGGCAAAGTGAAAAACAAGATGCCTTTTGTCTCTCCGCCCATGCTTGCAGTGGTTGCAGTGCCATCAGGGAATGAGTGGGTGTCAGTCTGTCAGGCTTTTCTTTTGTTGGATTCAAAGAAGACTGACAGTGACAAACTTCAGCTTTCAAAAATCATGCATTAGAGCTAAATAATAGTGAAACTCTGCTCCTTCTCTTGTTTACCTTGCATCCTGAACATATTTTCAGCTTGGGTAGATTTACTTTATTTTTCTTTTAGTGGAGCTGACATACTGGTATGTTCATTATTCTAGTTTAGGGCTGCTATGTAAACTGTGAAACACCAGAAGAGTCACAGTAAATTAGTGAGGATTGGTAACACTGTACCATAATAAGATGACTGTAGCAAACACCACTGGGCATCACTGTTTGCATAAAATTTTTATAAGAACTTCCATTAACAATATGCTTTAAATTCACTTAGATTGGCTGTATCAAAAAGGGATTCATTTAGATATAAAATCAAGGCATATTTAGTTGGCACTAATTCTCTAGGAAGATTCAAGATAGGAAAAGGTTTTGACTCAGAATAAAAGTTTGTTGGTTATTGGAGGTTTTTTTAAGTAACCACATAACCACTTTCTGAGCAACTATTTACTGTCTTGTTGAACTACCCCATTTTACCTTACTTTTTACCTAAAAGTCTTCCAGAGTGCAACCTAAAATAGGAACTGTAAAACAAAGACATGGAAGTAAAGCAGCATATGCTTGGTTTATGTTGATACTTTTGATACATTGGTTTAAACCTATGAGGGAGTATTTCATCGGCACTCTCAGTAGATAGCCTAACACCATGGCAGAGGTATACATCTGACAAGTGTGTCAGTTGTTCACAACAGAGCACTGGTGTGAAGCGGCACAAACAGCTGAAAGGCAAGGAGACTTTTCTGTACGCTTTGCTCATATGCTTTCCTTTTATGTTGCAAGATCATAATTTTAAAGGTTGATAAATTATTTGGTTAGCAAGGAATCTCTGAAAATGGATCTTTGTGTTCAAGCAGCCAAGCTAATGTCAAAGAAAAGAAAATACTATCTCCTAACTCTTTACTTCTTTTGCCTTTTGAGCTGATTTTGATTGGACTCCAATGTCTAAATTCTGAGTGTTCCTGAGAAGGCTTATTTTATTGTTCTAGTGGGCCAGCATATTCTGTGAGAACCTTTAAAGATATTACATCCACTAAGCATTACACCATGTGTTAGGAGTAAAGGGTTAGAACCAGATGATTTGGTGAGGTATAATTTCACTCAAACTCACCTTGTAGCTGGGCATACGAGGAATATGAGTGTGGGAAAACTCCACTTATTATGCCTAGCATTCATTCCTTGCCTGTTCTGTGTGGAATTCCTGTGTAGAGACACCCTCACAGACATCATGCTCCTGTTGGGGGAGAAAGAACATGAGTGCACAGCCTCGCAATAAAGTGCACGTGGCAAAGCCTTTCTGGTACCAGGGCAGGCAGTGGGACCCCCCCACTGCCTGTGAGGACGAGCTGAGCCTACTAGAACCTGTCCTGCTGTATCTCTGCCCACTAGGATGACCAAAAGACTGAGCCTGAAGGAGCCTGTGCTCTGTGTGCCTCTGCTCACCAGGATGAGCTGAGCCTGCCAGAGCCTATGCCCCTGAGCATCTTTGCCCACTAGGATGACCTGAGCTGAAGGAGCCTGTGTCCCATGTGCCTCTGCTGCCTGCTGTTTTTAGGAAGGTAGTGATGAAAATCTACTCTGCATTTTGACTGTGGTTTGGTTGTCTCCTGGTTATCTGTATCTGTCAATACACTCCCCATGAAATACAGGGCATGAGATGTACCCAACTGATATCAAACTCTTGAGTTTTCTTATGTACCCTGTCCAGTTATCTGAACCTCAATTTAATATGTGTGTACAGCTACATCTATGAAGACAATTCTTTCTACATTTAAGCAGATGTTATAGCAGGCACTGGAAATTATTTGCACATGCAGTGAGTTATTTTCCCTTGTAGTGTGTTATATTACAGCCTGGTGACTTCAAATTCAAGTGATTTACAAAACTGTTGCTTTTCTCCTCAAAGGAATTCCTTCTTTGTTAAAGACTCCAAATTTATTCTTATTTTGCATCTCTGGGGCTTCATATATCACTACTGCAACAAACAGTAAAATATTCAGGACCTACATGACTTGGACTTTGTTTTGAAGAACAGCCAGAGTCTGGAGGACATGTGTGATGATAACGGTTTAAAGAGACTGACAGGACAAGCTACATGTATGGGTTAGAGAGACTGACACTGTAAGCTGCAAGTACTGCCTGAGACAGAGTGAAATTTGGCCCTCTTATAAGCAAAGTTTATTTGACTCTTGACTCTGGCAATTATTTCTAATCCTGTTTCTCTGACCCTTGTCTGTAAATTCAGGATAAAGACATTTCTTTGTTTCCCAGTTTATTTCAACAACTCTGCAGAACTGATAATATCTTTGTTATGTTGACTTGCCAGGAAAATATATTGACTAGTCAAGAAATGTGTTACCCATAAGGCAAAAGAGGATGTTAGCAAAATACAAGCTATATAGAAAGAACAATGGTATGATGGAGTTGCTTTTTTTGTATCATCAGATATGTGATGTTGTACAATATTCCTTCAATAGGATGACTTAGGATAAATTTGCTAAGCAGTAAAGAGATTCAGGAGAAAATAAATCTGATGGGTAAGGAAGATAACTTTCAACTCCTTCTTAGTCTTTAAAAAATGTATCTCTAAAATGTAAGTATCTTTAATTTCTAGGGCTGTGTAAAGTATGCCTTATACTTTACCACACATTTTAAGAAACATTCATTTTAACACAGCTGATTCTACATTGCTGTAAAGGACTCTGATTAATTTTATGATAATTAACCAGTAAAATATTTTGTCAACACAAGGAAATGTCTGGCAGAAATCACAATGCATGGTTTTGGCACTATTGTAAGTTCCCTAAAGCATGTGCTGTTACATGTGCTGTGAAAAAGGAGTGGCTCTGGTATGAATAAAAGAAAATTTGTGCCACTTCCTCGAGTTTTCTTGGGTAAGAGAAATTGGAAATTATATCAGAAGATATGTGTTTTATTCATACAGCGATATTAATCAACTTTCTTCTTATGCTATTATTTTGAGGAGAAAAAAAATTACTAAGAACTGAAAACATGTTTATGTATCTCATTTAAGCTCAGGTCTTTTCAATTTCAGAAACCTCAAATCTGAACACTGTCATATCACTAAAACCCATGCCCCTACTTGCTTCTCTAACAAGACTTTAATGAAGTCACAACAAACTTTGAAGATACAGTCCACCTGCAATTCACAGAGAGTGCAATTAAGAGAAAGGACATTAATGTTTTCTGAGCTAATCACCCAACTTCGCAGTTTCCATTGCACTAATAGGTCTTTGCTGATGCTGCCTTTTCAACACAGAACTATTCTGTCACAATATGAACTGTGCCTGATACGTAATTAACGTGGCCTGACTCCTATTTCACCTAGAATAAACACAGCCACTATCATAAACACTGTAAGATGGGTTTATATAATTACTTTTCTTTCTTTAAAAATCAGTATATGATTCTTAAAACAAAGATTTCCATGCCCAAACAAAGCTTGACTTGTTTTGGAAAGAGACAAAGCATGTCTTCAGATCACAGATTAGCTCAGGAAAAGTTTGTTCAAATGGTTGACTCTGTGAATTCTAAAGTCGTCACTAAAGTTGCCTATAACAACTTGTTTCTTGAGCTTGCACTCCAGTGTTCTGCTGACACAGCTGCAACAAAGGTACACGGAGTCCCTGAGCTGCAGGATCCCTCCTGGACAAAAACATTGATCAGCAAAACTCTACTGTTAGCAGAGTTGCTCATTTCATTCATTGGATGAGCACTTTGCAGACTGTATAGATTGAAACTGTACCTTTCCCACTTAGAGCCCTTATCTGGGAAACCACATTTACATTTCAGTCAACGGTCTCAGTCCCTACTTCAGTATGTTCCATAGGACTTTTTTTCATCCCATTGCACATCATAGAAACTGGAAAAGGAAAAGTTGCAAGATAGCCCACACGTCACAGGAAAAATTGCTTCCTGTACATCATCAGTTAATACAACTGGATTTTATTCTGGAATTTGGGTACAGACACTGCTCATCTGCACATGGGCCAGCAGAGCTATTCATATGTTTCTGCTTCAGCATCATTTATTTGGCAATGTATTTAAGGCTAAGTAGCATCAGTAAACCTTACTGCAATAAACAAAATTGCCAAATTGACTTAACACTTTAATTAATTAGAAGGACTTGCAAATTATCTTTACATCTTTTAGGTGTAAGGCTAGCATTAAGTAAGTAAATCACCATTAACTGTTAAGAGAAGTTGATTTTAAAAAGCATGGATTTACCAAAAAAAAAGTAACTAAAATTAATAAAAGAGGACATTTTCATAATGGAGACAGAATTGAATGCAAGGATGAGAGGCTGAGGAAACACAGAAAATAAATTTAAGTAAGAGACTGGCAGTATGTGCTGGTTTTGTATTGGGGGGGGGTCGCCTGAGAGGAGCAGCACTGGGCCTGGAAACAGAAGAGAGCTGTTCTCTCTCTGAGCTTCCTCTGTGGGCTGCAGGGGCCAATCAGATGGCTGATTTAATGGTTGACAAACCGGGCAACCAATTAAAAGTTATTTCGCTTTCATAAATCACATTGGTGAAGTTAATCGGTCTCTTTTTTCTTCTGGCCGCAAGGCAGGTAACAGCCAGCAGGGCCCTGGCCCTGGCTCGGCCCGGCCCGGCTCGGGCTCGGCCCCTGCCCTGGGCGGCCTGGCTGGGCAGGGGTGGGGGAGCCACTGAGGCCCCCTCCCCGTGTTCTCGGCTGGGGAGCCCTGGTGGCCGGGGTGGGGAGGCTTTTGCTGAGGTCCTGGTCTCCCCCCTGCAGTGTGGCCACAGCTCAGCCAAGGCTTCTTCCGCTGTTTTTGGAAGCAGCCAGGAGAGGAGAGGCCCCCAGCTGACCGCGCAGCGTGGGGAGATGCAGCTGGGCTTTGTGGTTTTGTCCAGCCTCCTCCACGTGGCCCTTGTGCCTAAGAAGCTCTGGCACGTTTTTTCCAGCATGGCCTGGCCCAGCTCCTTCACTTTCTGGATGCAATTTTAACCCTTTTAATGCTTGGATAAGACTCTAGATCTCCTGAGCTCTCCTGAATGAGAGGAATAAACAAGGAGTCTACTGAAGTCAGAGGAATGAAGGCTACGTTTCCAGATGGCAAGAGATTGAAGAGATGCCGTTGATAAGTAGCTGAAAACCTTTTTTTTTTTTTGGTGGCCTATGAGGGCACAGTGAATACACTAAAATTCCTTTAAACTGTGGAAATACTTGGGGGAGGTTAAAGTGTTTGAGGAAGAAAAATCTTTTGCCCCGAGAGAATGGGGCCCTCTGTTTTGGGACTGGAAATATGCTTTTGGACTGGAAATATGGACAGAGACATTTAATAGAAAATGAGATGAAGAGAATTTTGTCTTTAAGCAGCTTGCCTTTAAAAGTATACCCCCATGTGTATGGCATAACCCATAACACAGCTCTGAAAAGACTGTGAAGATGGGAGAAAATTCCACAATTTGCAATTTTTTCCTGGGCGGATGCGGATTGTGAAAGTGAAGACACCCCCCATGCCTAAACCAAAAAAAAAGGAACTTTTCTCTCTAGAGTGAACTGAAATGATTATTTAAGTGGAAAACTGACTGAAGTGTTCTCTGTATGTTGTTGTTGAGAAATGTAGAAAGTGAGGGAGGGGGGAGGAGGGAATGATCTGGAAATCTTATTCTGAATAATTTTTTTTTCTGTGTTATTAATAAATTTCTTCTTATACCCTTTTAAGTTTTAAGCCTGCCTTGTTTTTGCTCCTAAATCCTATCTCTAAAAGAAATTAATACATATTAAAAATGGCAAACCCAAGTCAAACCAAGACACAGTGGCAGATGCATATATTGCTGTTTGAGCTTTCAGACTTCCTTAAATATTTTGCTGCAAGGAATAAAGGAAATTGACCCCTGTGTATTCTACAAAATAAGGAATGTCTATGTGGGGCCACAGAGTGCAATGCAGCACTTAGCAATTTTTTATGCTTTATGACAAATACAGGTTCCACGCAATCCAACATGAAACAAACTAGGAGCAAACATCTTTCTTGCAAAAGTGACATAAAAACACAGATTCTTAGGGCCCTGCATCTTACGTGTCTCAAAGGCTGTAAGTCACATTTGTTCAAAGCACAACTTCTTATTTTTTTCTCTTCCAGACATACAGCCAGGAGGTTTCCTTTGGGAAAAACACATACTACTGTGTTCCTTTTGGCTTATGCATCATCCTCAGGAGGGTAATTCATTTGAATACATATTTCTGAGTACAACAGGTGAGCCAAAAGGAAAGCAGAAGCTTCTTGCAACCACTTGCAGAACCTTTACTTATGGCACAGTGATTTAGAGCTGACTCTGAATGGTAGTGGAGCACTTCACCTGGCTACTCAGATTAACTGATGAGCAGAGTTAAAATGGTAATACGGTTAGCACTGTTATCTGCTCACTAACTAACTAAGCACAAAGGTTTGAATTTTGCAGCATGTACCTGAAAATGACTAAAACTTCATTTGACACACAAAGAGAGCCTAGCCCAACTTTGGATAAATAATAATAATCATTAACTTGCAGCCATATGCAGTATACCACTGCTTCATGCTAACATTTAAAATCCAAATTAAATAAGATATTATTAAGAGCAGTCTTCAATTGCATCGAACAGCAACTCTATCTGGGACTTATAGCTTACTAGTAGATGTAGGGTCTGACAACTGGAAGGCAATGTTTCAAAACGCCTGGAGTCTGTCACCTGAAATAATAAAACAATTTCAGTATGCAACTTTGCTTTGTAGAAACCTTTAGAATGTTACTTAGCCAACAAAGCCAGAGAGACCCCTCTACTGCTCAGATTTCAACCAGAAAGCACCTTTTAACCTCAAAAATGAAACAAAGTTTATAACCATCTTTTTGAAATCTAATTTGAGCTACTTCTTGAATGACAGCAATGGCTGTCACACAATCCAAGGGTGTCTGGAAGAGGCACATGAACGGCTGTCTCCTTATACACCAGGTTTTTAAGGTACAACTTCTTCTTCCTACTTTAATTTTTTCAGTATTATTGGTCCATAAAAATCCCTGCACACACACACAATCAGTTTGATTTGCAGTTGAATAGAATATTTAATTTCTTTCAATACAGAGCTAACATGGAAGGCTATGTTCAGCTTCTGTTTAGAGACAATACATACAAAACAAATATGCCTTTGTTTCTGTATTACAGATGAGGATGCTGGGCTATAATTCACACAAAAGGATAAGCAAGATGCTTCTATCAGGTTTAGTATTACTAGTTGCATCTCTGCCACAAATGAAGACTGAGTTTTGGCTGTATAACAAGTTTGCTGACAGTTTTTGTTCTGGTTTATAACAGGAGATAGAAGGGAATGCAGCCCATCCTGCTGGCGTGAGAGTGTTAAGTGTGAGAGATAGTAAAAATACTTGTCAGCTGAGTGAACAAAAGAGGCTTGAGTGCATGCAGAAATAACATTGGCTGAGGAAAAAACTGTCAGTTTTACTTAAGAATTTTCCAGCAGGAAGGACACTCTGTTACTTGGGACATTTCACTGCTTTCCCCCCACTCCTCTGTGTTCTTCTCCTTCTCTCTTGCTTGCAACTTGAGGAGTGATTCCAGGGAACTTCACTTCTCCTAAAGCATCTTGTACAAGAGCTGCTCTACAATGTCCAAGACAGAAACAGTCTCCATTATTAACCACAAAGCAGCAGTGGCTTTGACTTTGTGGCATAAGGATGCTAGCCTCTTCAGAAAAACTGGCTGGTGCTGAGAGGGCAGGAGTGGTGGGCACACGTGGTGACATTACAATCATAAAACCACAGAAAAATTTACACTGGAAGTGATCTCTGGAGTCTATCCAGTACAACACCCTGTTTAGGACAGGTGTAGTTAGATCAGGTTCCTTGGGGCAGTGCTCAGCTTAGTCTTGTACACCCTCAAGGATGGAGATGCAACAGCCTCACCCAGCTTATTTTCCAGTAATTGTGTGTCCTATTAGTAAAAAAAAAACATTTTTCCCTTACATCTATTTGGAACTTCATCTGTTCCAACTTACGTTCATCACCTTTCAATCTACTGCTTGCATCAGCAAGAAGAATCTGGCTCCAGCACATCCGTATCCTCTGATCGGGTACTCACAGACAGGAACAAGGCCTCCCCAAGCCCCACACACTTCATCTTTAGGTGAGACAAGCTCAGCTTGTTTAATCTCTCCTTGTCCATCACCCTGGATATCTTCCATATCCTTTGCTGTACTTGTTCCACGGTTCAATGGTTTTTCTGCACTGGGGAGCCCCAAACTGGACACAATACTTCTGGTTTAGTCCCACAAGTGCTGCATTGAGGGAAAAGATCACTTCCTCAGCCTGCTGGCTGCTGCCTGGCTAATACAGCCAAGCGTATCAAGTGCTGCCTTTGCTGCCAGAGCACAACCTTGGCTCATCTTGTCATCCACAGGACCCGTCATGTCCCCGTATCTTTTGCAAAATTGTTTTCTACACAAACATCCCTCAGACTGTAATGCTGAATAGCATTATTCCATACCAGTGGCAAGACTTTGCACTTGCTTTGTTGACCTTCATGAGATGTCAGCCCATTTGTCCAGCCTGTTGAGGACCCATTGAAAACCCTTGCCCTCTGTCAGATTAATTGTGTGCTTGCCCTGTCCCCTGTCAACAGTGGGGTGCTGGCAAATTTGCAGAAAGTGCACTTTTTCCTACAGTCAGAGTTATAAAGACACTACGCTATATTGGCCTCTATGGTGATCCCAGAGGGATACTGCTAGTTACTGACTTGTCAGCTGGACTGTGCACCCATCCCACAACCCATGCAAATGGTTGTGCACTCATTTGAGCTGCCTTAAAATGCAGAAAATGGTGGTAAACAGCCTGTGTTTGCCCCCCCCCGCCCAAAAAAAAAAAAAAAAGAGTATAAATTCAAACAGGACTAGTGAAGACTACAAAAAAAGGCTAGTGAATGAACTGCTAAATGAACAACCCTGAGCAGAGGACATGAACCAAAGCTGAAGGGCTGATACTGCCACGAGACTTGGGGAATGAAGCTGAAGAATTTGTTCACAGTACTTTGTACAGAGAGAGATTTCTTTACTCCTGACCTTAAAGTTCTATTGCTGTAGGGTTTCTTTCTTGCACTCCAACACTGTTCTCTAATGTCAACATAAAATATAAATAAAGGTAATAATCAAAACTTATCCCTAGTGATGCAACCTTAATCTTACTATGTGGTATAAATCTAATATATGATTTAAATTAGGGTTCTACTTGCTGAAAAAAGTCTAAAATGAAATGTCTGAAATATTATATTTAATACTTTTATAACTAGTAAACAGTTTAAGATTAGGAAACACTTTTGGCTAAATTTCCTTGCACCAAAAGTTTAAAAGGAATAGTTTTGAGTACAACATTTTTCTACTGGCTGAAAAAACATGCCATCAACCACTGATGGTATTGCATGTACTTAGCAATTGCTGGAGACTACAGATGGCTGTAAACAACTTGATATCCAAGGTACAGTCTTTGGATTCAAGGCATAGAAAGCTGGGTTGTACTGCTATCTGCATAAAAGCCCATGCACGAGATTTAGATATATGAAGATAACTGTTTCAGTTTTGTTCTATTCAATATAATTTGATTTATTTCTATATTTATATGTTACTGAATAGCTTTCCATAATTTTGCTGTAAGGGCATATATTCAAAGTGCTAGTAACAATAAAATTTCAACTAGTTTACATGAGGCCTATTGAGGTAAGATATTCCATCACAAAATGCAGTTTATATGAGTGTTCTTAGATGTTAATGGCTAAATGAGTGGCATCTCTTTTCCTGCCAAAACTCATTTGTTGTAGGGTGTTAGGTGTAGTCACTAGGCATATATTTATTTCTCCTAGATTTGATGTTATTATCTGGGATGAGGTTGCTTTTCCCCAACTATAGTGGTAAAACTCAACATATTAAATAGACAGAATTCAATCATATTCTAGTTATTTTATTCTTGATGGATTTTAAAATAGTGAAAGGCTCTCTATTTGCAGGACATACTATGAAGCAAACAAGTAGCCTTTCCTGATTACAGTCTTTGGCTGCCAAAGACAGTTTTATCACAGTGTTCTGGGGTACTGTCATGATTTGTTGACTTTCACCATCAGTACTGTGTTGTACTTCACTCCCAGAAACCAACAAATGACTTATAGGATATTTAAAAAAAAAAAAAAAATAAACCAAACCAAAAGCAAAACAAAACAAAAAAACCAAAAACAAGAAAACATTTAAAAAAAGGGAAGATAGGGTTATGCGCAGGATCTAAGTTAGAATAAATCTTTGGAAAAAACTTGATTGTAAATCTCATATGCTATTTAGGCTGTGTTGCAGCCTCCACCAACCCCTGATCAATAGTATTTTCGGGGGGGTTTTTATCTCAGTTATTTGGACTGATTTACACTAAGCTTCTTTCAGCCTAGGCTGAAGTTTAATTAGCAACATTGACAAATCTTGGGCACATTTTCCAATAATTGTAAAAGTAATTGATAGACACAGAGTACAATGCTATTGTAACAAGAAAAAAATACTACAGCATTTTTCTATGTAGAAAAGGTGCTAAAAGGATTCATGGTATCAGTGACATAAAATGCTCAGAATACCCACTAGTTTTGTGATGCTCTTGACCATCTCTCTTACATCCTTCTTCTAGCAGGCCCATCTCTGACATCAACAGAAGCAACCAGCAAAGTGGGTCTATCAACTTTCAGTACCCAAAATAAACAAGATTAATTACCTAAAAGAAGCCCAGTGTTTGTGGCAGAAACAAGAGGGATTGATTTCTCCTGCTCCTCCTGCTTTATCGCTACCCTCATGACAGAGCTGCTTGGAAGCCTTAAATAGGACATGACATGTTGTCATCTTTCCTCCCCTATCCCTTTCAGGTCCTTCAGGGAATCTCAACACAAATGCCTTATTTCAAGGAAATAATTTTTTCTGCCTCTGGCAATTCTCTTTGCCTTTCATCTACTCATTGTTATTGTCACTTTTGCTCTTTTCATTGTGCTTGGGCAACGACATCTGTATTTCACATTACTACTCAGAACCTTCTCCAAACACATGAGTAAAAAAGGAAAAAAAAGAAACCCTAGAGAACAATCATTCCACTTGATGTGATGAATTTTTTCACCCATCACAGCTGAAATGATGAAAGAAGTGTCCTGGAAGACACAACAATTTGTGTATGTTCCAGATATTCACTCCTGTCTTGCCCAGGAGTAATAGGGATGGGATAAGACAGCAAAAAGTGACCCATGCAGAGTGCAGCAATAAACAATAGATGACCTCATTAAAAATCATGGACTTGAAATAGCCAGTGTAACCCAGGCCATGGCATATGGTGCTCTGTGCTCAGTGTTTTCTGCTGTAATAACACTGCCTACACTATGGAAGTTTACCCCAGATATGTCAGTTTTTGCCACTTATTAACAATGCTAACTTTCTTTTTCTTAGCAAGCTGTTATAACAATGACAGACCAGTTAAAAACATGCCTCCTCTCACAGAACACTTCACTGCCACAGACCTGAGCAAGAAAACAACAGATACACAGCATTCATCTTCTCAAACTCCAGATCTAGATGACATATGTGAGAACTTTCATTATGATTAATGTAGCTCTCACAGAAAACAGAAACCCAGTTGGAATGCTTATTTATAGAGGATCAAAACCTTAGGGATTTGTAATGTCTGTCTTTGTTGTTTGGATTTGTTATTCTGGGACATTCAAATGTGTACAAACAAAATGGGAGATTAAAAGCCTAAAGACGCAGTTTCTCACTTTCTGGCTCAGAGGTTATCTAACCCACAGACAGATTACACAGTGTTTAGGGACACACACCACCTTAATTCATGTATGCAGTGGTGAACAAATTATTTTTTTTGTGGTCTAAAAGCTTTTTTTCTGATGTTATGTGCTAAGGTTAGCATATGCTCTATAATTTCTCAATCTGCATTAATTCAGTCCAGGTTTTCACTAGCAGCTCTGAATTGTGTCCACAACTTTTTATCTTGCAAAAAAGACATGAACAAAAGCAATAGCCTTGAACTACACCATCTGTATTCTTCTTTGTCTGGTAGACCTGATGAACAACTTCTTGCTTCTGGAAAAAACAAAGGAGGTGTCAAACCCATTCTCTAGAATCTTTCCATGGCAGTCACCATTTCTGCCAAGAGTGCCATTATCTGTGATGTAATATTAAAGGTCCAAGGGAATCAGTGAATGTACTTGAGTCCTTCCTGATGGAAGACATTAACATAATACCAGTTGGTAAAATGCACACTGCACTTCCTTTATCATGTCTGGTTGTTTTTTGGAATTTTTTTGTTTGGGTTTTTTTAAAACCCCCAGATTTCTTATCTTTTTTAATATTTAACATGCAGGTATCATCTAAACTGAAATACAATTGAGATGCACTGTCTAGAAATATGGGTACATACTTCTGTTGCCAAGATGATATAGCAGAGGATGAAGACAAATTACAGACAAAATGGGTATTGACTAGTAGATTTTTGAAAAGCAAAGTCTGCAATTGCAATATAATCTACTTTATCACAGAAGGTTCAGATGTGAATTGATTAGTCTGGTTCATATTTAGCAATATTTCTGTTTTTTTGTAAGATCACATCTATTACTGCTGTCCATCTTCTCCCTTTACCTAGATTTCCTGTTGTAGTGGACAATGACCTGGCAACAGTTACTGCTCACATTGCCTCTTGGCTGAACTAGGGGAATGAATATAATTGGATGTAAATCTTCCAGCACTTAGAAAAAATTAAATGCTGTAAAACACTGCAGGCCTCTCCTCAAAAATACAGACTGCACATTTTCTGTAATAAACACACCAAACCCATTATTAATGTTGACTTTGCAGAGAAACAAAAAATCCAATTCAAGAACAGCCTGGCCTAGGAACTAAAATGCCTAACTGCCCACATGAAAACTGATATCTGCAGTTATTGTCCTCTGATACACAGGAACCTTTTTCAAAACCAGATCTCTACTAAAAAGCTCTACACTGCAGTGACAAAACAGACTGCACATATTTGGCTTTCTGAAGAAAAGGTGTTTAAGCTTGAACAGTGGTCATATTCAATGTACCACCCACAGAACATTGTAGATTTTGTGATGTTAAGATGATCAAGACGATGATTCACAGTGCTAAGTATGCAAACACTGGGTACTGATCTTTGGGAAAAAAAATCTATAAATTCAAACTTCACAATATGTATTTCTCTTAGGACATAGTATAGGGCAATATTAATGCTCTTACAGTTCCGTGATTAAAAAAAAAAAAAAAAAAAGGAACGAGACAAAAGGCCAGACCACTAAAGAAATGAATTTGCACATCCAATTCTAATAGGGTGTTCAAATAATGCTTGTAGCTCAGACCTATGATTTGTAAAGAAACACTTTCTGTTCCTATATTCTAGCAATTTTTTGTGTGAACAGAGGACTTTTGAACAGCAGAAATTATCATCACTGAGTATTCCCAGACCAGTTGAACTTCAGATTATTTTAAAAGCTTAACATCTTCTTTTGAAAATAAGCTCTTTTTCCTTCACTGAACAATGTCACATACAGTAGAAAAGAATACACAAGTCTAGAAATACTCAAGTCAGTGTGAGAACTCAAATTTTGAAAATAGAAATATTAAGCTTAACTCTTAATGGCATGCATCAAGGCATGAAAGCTTGCTATTCAGAATCACATTTACTTTGGTTCCAGTCAAAGGTAAGGTAGGAAGTAGGCTGAGGTAGATAAAGATATTAGAAATGGAAATATTCTAAAAAGATATAAATTAGTGTGTAAATACACATCAATATCACATGTAGTGATGTTGTGAAACGCCACTTAAAAACAACCCTTTGTTTTGTTTGGTTCTGGTCACAAACATGTCTGAAATAATAACACTGGACCAGACAGCAATGTATAGTCTGTGAAGTGGTCAAATTTAGACAGGAGAACCAGATTTTGCTGCTTAACAAAATTCTTCTGGTTCAATGCCAGTATTTTTGAAAATCACTTAATTGCCTACCATTGGAATAGAGCTATATCTTAGCATTGCAAAGTCAAAAAAAGAAGCAATACTAGCGGAAGGAATTCACAAAACACTTTACAGTGCAAATTTAAAATACAACTACTCATGCTTGCTTAAAATCACTTTATCGATTTAGGATTCTATTGATCCTACTGAAGGTAATGTAAAACACACAATGTGCTATTGATTTGAAGGGACTGTGCTTTTTAATTTTCAATGACCTAAAATGTGATTAATGAACATTATTTCCATGTCAATGGTGCCTTGAAATCTCAACTCCTATACACAAGTTGAGAGGTACATCATCTGGGATTGGCACACACAGTAAGATAAAGTGAAAATATGATAGAACACACTTTCCTTAAGTTACACTAACAACTATTTGCAATTCTCCCCCAGGAAATTTAACATAAAAACAAGCTTAACTTTTGAATATTTGTACTCATAATGTATTTTGGAAAACTGGTAATAGCTTACATGTGAATTTTTTGGGGAAACTAATTTCTCTAATCTTCAGAGGAAACATAGTTTAGGAACTGCTTGTGTAAATCAGGTAGTATCCTTGAATTTCTAAGCCTTCTTACTTCAGGAATTCACAGAATTACTCATGCAGCTTTTTCTCCATGTCCCCATACTTTGTGCATATCACTTCCAGGCTCAGAATAAAGAAAAGAGATAAGCAAACAGTTCTTCTTTTACGGTAAAGCAGAACTTGGCTCAGTTACACAGATATTGGAAGGAAAAAAAATCATGGTTTTATTTTTTATATATTTTCTTCAATTTATTAATAATCTTTTATATTTGTTTATTTATGGCTTTGAGCAAAGACAAAAAAAATCTAACTCATCCCTGATCATACAATTATTGTAAGAACCAGATCTATAGTCTTCCCAGCAGCAGTAAGATCCAACCTTTTTCATTAATACATTTCATCTTGTACAGATGTGAGATTTCATACTTATGGGCCTACTTATGTACAGAGAAAATAGGTCACTTCTGAAACTAGCAATGGACCTTTATATTACAGGAATGTGAGTCATTTGTTTCTTAATCTAAGTATATATACATTCATACATACATATATATATATACGTATATAATTTTATACCCTGTACCATTTTTTTTAATTAACATACAAATCCTAGATATTGTCCACTCTATTACAAAGTCATTAAAAATTATTTATGGTTTCACTGAAAGACCATGTGAATTAATATTTCTTCATAGTGCTTAAAATAAAATAAAAATATATATAAAAATATTTTGCTACTAACCCCATTTCTCCTATTAAATGTAAACCTTAAACAGTTTTCAAGATCAGTATATGATCTTAATTAACTGACAGAATTTGTTAGCATTAAAATAATATAAGGGGTATTGTACTCATAAATAAATGGTCTTGCAGCGTATCCATAATGTTTGAGACACTTTTTTAAACAATCATTTCCCCATTTCCACTCCAGGTCACTTAAATTAATGGCAGCAGCATGTTAGTGGGTTAATTACATCAATCTTTACTGGTGAATGTGAGTCAGCAAAAAAAATGGAAGATTTTTAAAAATTTTATTTGATGTACCACTTTAGTAAAAGGTATAACAGGCAGCACGGGTTCAAGCTCTGTTAGCTTTAGAGTATTTACTTGGCTCTCAAGTACATCTGGATTCACTGCATTACATAGTTTGTGACGTTATTTAATTTTTCCATGCATCATTACACTCAGCATTGATGGGAAGAGAAGAATTCCTTTGCATCCACTTCCTTAACAAAGTCAGCTGGGTTTCAAGGAACAGAATATATGCTCGTATCATATCCATAATGCTGATTTTTCAGTGAGTTAAATTATGACACATTTAGTTTCAATCTCTATTTAATGTGACAAATCAGGCACAAAAGATTATGAACTTTTTTCTCTTTTTTTTTTTTTTTTGTGGATATGTGAAGGTTTGAGCAAACAAAACAAAATGTTCACAAAACAGTATGCTTTAACCCTGCTTTCTGTCACCATTTCCTTTCTGTTTTGAAGACATAAAAAATAATAAACCTCACACCTATGGGCTATGTTTGACACTACATGCCTTAGGATATACTAACCATTTAATTACAATATACACAGAGCAAATCGTGCATTTCCAGACAGACTTGATGCTATATTATATTTATTTTTGTAAATTAACACCACAGTCAACTACAAAACTACAGTGAGGACACAGAAAGCACCTGAAAGTCTAAATCAAGCTGTGGTTTACAAATAATCCTTTAAATGAAAAACCTCACTTCTAGACTTAAATCAGAGATTCAAAGTCAGCATTATAGGAATTTTAAGGTAGACACAATTAATGAATGGTTATTATTTTCTAAGATACCGTAAAGCCTTTTCCTACTGACCAAACCTATTTTTATTGTCTTTTTTTTTTTTCCAAAGCATGCATGGAATATTCTCAGATGCTATTGAGGGCAAGAAGAAAAGTGATGGTATTGGTGAAGTACAAGCAGTTTGCAGGATCAAGCGTACAATTTTGCATAAAACATTGCATGTAAAAGTAACACTGTAGGTTTTAAGCCATTGCATTACAATTTAACAGTTGTGTTGCACTTAGCTTTAACAAATTTTAAAACTGTAAATTTTGAAGTGAAAAGCGGAACCTAAATTCCTAAACAAAGACCTTGCAATGGTACACCACACAGCAGCTATTTTTGCTTGGGTCTAAAAAGTTATTTACAATGGCAATATTTAGTCTTTGAAAAGTCTTTAGCAGTGTGAAGATCAAAGTCCACCCAATTCTCTTAGACAACAAAAGGGCTGACGTGCCATGAGGTTACAACCTATCTGGAGGAGTGCTAGTGCCTCCCTTTACACTGCAGGTGTTTGCAATATAATTATTTTCCAATCTAAATTCCAATGGATGGTGCTAACACATGAAATGCAATGTGAAATAACAACCGAATTCTTCATGAGCAATTAACAATGTAGACGCAATAAATGAAGTAACAAAGGTTTCAGAATATCACTCAGTCAGTGCTATGTGTTAGTTAAATTGATGCTTTTTTTCTTTTTTTTTTCTTTTTGAAAATATACTTGTTTGAAGTTTTGTTTGTGTTGACAATTTCCCCATGAAAACAGCCAATCTCATTTACAGAGAAATCTGTTAGGCTGATTTTAAAGTCAACACATTAAAACAGTAATATTAGTGCTAAATTTAATCTTCTGTAATGGTTGTGAAAAAGGAAGACATGAACTCAAACAAGTTGTATTGACTGCTTATATATATATATATTTAGATATATATATATATATAAAACTTTTACATTCGTTACATAGGGCAAAGCTGTCTAAATTATTTTTCTCATAGTAGACTGCTGGGGCACATTAGGAAACAGGCTAAAACAGTTCGGGGGATGGTGCTCGGTTTGTAGCAAGTCTGTTGCTCACAGTCACCAGGGATCATAAGTTTGAGGCGAACCGCGGTTTGTCTCCCTCGGGCTCTGTGCTTAAGACTGTGGAAGAATCCCTTTGGAGCGGGGCGGCGGGCGGCGCGGCCGCGCGGTTCGGGGGGATGGCTCCCGAGGACATCTGCCGGAACAGCGAGACGCGCTGCGGCACGCCGGCCCGCCCGGCCGGGGGCACGCCGGGGCCCGGGGCGGGCTGCGGGAGGGAGGCCAGCGACTCGCCCACCGTGGGGTGAGGCCTGGCGATCAGGGTGGAGATCTCGTGGGGCAGGGAGGGCTGCGAGGCGGAGAGAGGCCGCACCTCCCGCGTCAGGTTGGTGTTGTGGAGGGCCTGGGTGCTCTTGTGCACCTCGTTCTTCTGCGCGGCTCCCGGCGGCTGCTGCGCTGCCTGCGGCGGCTGCTGCTGCTGCTGTTGCTGCATGAGGGAGAGCTGCGAGGCGGTCGGCGAGGCATACTGGAAAGTTCGGCCGGCCAGCGGGCTCTGTACCGGCGGGCTGCAGACGGCCGTGGTGTAGGAGCAGGGCGACAGGATGACGGCCTGCTGGGGCGGCTGCGTGCTGGGCGAGGGCGAGTGCAGGTTGGTGTGCGAGAGGCTGCTGGTGCTGTACACGGGCGGGGACTGCGTCCTGCCGCGCGACGAGGCCGAGGTGCTGGAGTTGAGGGCTGGCATCTGCTGCAGGCTCACCGGGGCGATGGTCTGCACCATCTCCCTGTCGTGCTTCACGATCTGCTTCAGGATCTCATTCTCCTGGTTGTTGAAAACGCCGGTGTTGAGGTCCTTCTGGAACTTCTGCAGCAGGATCGAGTTCTTCTTCCCTTCAGAGAGAGGCAGAAGCATTAGTGAGGGCGAAGCGCAGGGGCAGAGCCCCGCTCTAGCTCTGTGTTTCAGCACCCGTAGCTGAGGACTGTGCTGGGAAAGCGTCAGCAGGCCCCGGGTGGCTGAGCGGGCACGGCCCAGCGCCAGCCCAGGGCAGAGGGGCTGTGCCCCTATGGCCCTGCCTGCCGCAGCTCCCCACGGCCGTGTCCGCACAGCCAGCCCGGCCCTGCCGCAGCCCCCCACGGCCGTGTCTGCACAGCCAGCCCAGGGCAGAGGGGCTGTGCCCCTATGGCCCTGCCTGCCGCAGCTCCCCACGGCCGTGTCCGCACCGCAGTCCCCCGCAGCACTGCCGCGCTCTGGCACCTGGCCTTCCCCTGCCTCTTCCCTTGCAGTTCATTGCTATTACTACAATTACGTGTAAGAACCGTAATTTCCTGTACAACTGTCAGAAAAAGTCGTGGTGCTGTGCATCTACATCATCTTTCTCTCGCAGTTGCAAAACTGTCAGAATTTCCACTAAACAGTTACAGGTTTTAAAAGTACATCTGCCGTCTAGTACATTTCTAGGAACTAGTTACTCGACATTAGTAACCAGTATTTGTGAACTAGTAGGAACTCATGGATAGTGTGACACCTTCTTGCACAGTGAAGAGTGCCGTACGTTGTGACCTGATGTCTGCTTGATGCTCAGTGTCTCTAAGATGTAGACACTATTCTGTCTGAGTCATCAGATGCTCGGGAACGCAATGGCACTCAACCACTTCCCCCCTCCCCCAATAAAACACTGCACTTCAGATGGGATTGCTACTCCAAGAACAGACAGGAATTTTACTGCTAATATTTTTGAAGCACATATTAGTTAGAGTTGGACTGCATTTCCAGAGAGTCTTGCGAGACAAACTGTAGGAGTTTAATGCATTGAGTTGATGTGGAGAAATCCTCACTCAAATTTTTTTGTGAAGTTGAGGAAACACCACCAAACTGTGTGATTTTTTTTTTCCAGCTGTGTTTTAAAATCAGTATCAGTAGTGATGATCAGGGTGCAATTCTCCTGACTGAAGACTTTATACTTTGCCTACTATTGTTGGGAGGTCCCAAATACTGGAGCAGCAAGTTTACACCTCTAGTTTTAATAATCTGCCATACTCTTCTGCCTTTCACTTGCATATTACTGGACTCCATTTCTGATTGCAGGCAAATCTGAGCCAGTGTGTAGCCATCAAGGCTAGCACCATGTTGTGAGGAAAATGAGAGCCCTGCTGCAGAGGATTAATTCACTTCAACAAACAACGGGTTTGTGAGTGCTGGGAGGCTTCAGCTTTTCCCAGCATTATGGATGTCATCTGTAAGCAATTTATTTAGGAAAATGTCATCTACTGCTCATGACACAGCATAAATCCTATCAAGTGCTGAAGGCAGCAAAAGAAATCTGTAGGATTAATAAATAATACTAATTATAATTAAAGTATGAAAAATAATCCTCAGAGGAGTACAAGAGCTTTCTAAAACTCGGTGGTTTTTATTATTTAAAAGTGAGATTGCAAAATTCTTGTCTGCACACATGTGTTATTTATAGATCAAGAAAACATTGACTGCAGCATAACAGAAAAAAACTTTTAAAGTGGGGTATTTTATCATGCAGCTCAAGGGAAAGAAAATACGGAAGGATTTTAAGAATTAATCATATGCAAAAAAATGAAATAAATACCTATCCTGTCAAGTCTATCAATTGCCACTGTTTCGAAGGCCCTTCTCATCATGGGGTACTCTTCCAGGACCTCGTTGAAGTTGTCCACTGAGAGGGAGTACAGGCGACAGTACGTGTCTGCTCGTACACTGGCAGTTCGACGGCCCTTGGTCAAAAGGCAGATCTCTGGGGAGAGAAAAATTCAGCACACTCTGAAAACAAAGAAGTTACTCAACCATGTGAAACTTTAAAGTTAGAAATTGACTCCGTGCTAACAAGTAATAATTTAGTACTCAGCAGCAATTTTTCTATTTCTGCTTACATAAGGTTGCAGGGACAATTCTGAAGGTAGTTGATTCTATTTTTGCTACTCTGAAAAAATAATTAATGTCCTTTAAGAGCCCTGCCTATAGGTTTTCTCCATATGAACTCTGATTTTATCAAGCCTTTTTAGAATAGTGCTTCAAGTTCTAAGAAATGATGCATCAGCTGTCAAACACAGCTTGATGACTTTGATTAACCCAAGTGCTGAATTAATCCAAGTGATTCTATTGATTTTCTTTTAAATATACAGCTGCCATAGAGGACCAATCCCTTTAATCATTCACCAGATTTACTAAACTAATGCAATACATGATATCATGATGTAATGATATTTAAATATTACAACTATTCTGAAAAAAAAAATACGTGAAGCATGAACATGCCTTCTGTTTCCTTGGTTCTAGGTAATCTGGGAGAGAAAAATTAAAACTTTTCAACTTTTTTCTCATTAGATTGAAAAAATGGAATTCATATGATTAGTCTAGCAGCCTTTCTCTGCAAAGTGCCCCCAACAGGAACTCGTTACTCTGGAACAGTGGAAACTGAAGCTAGGTGCAGAGTCCAAGGAAACAGCCCCAAACTTTTGGCTTCTAATTCTCCAATCCACAGTATCAGAGTGATTGGATAGAGTCAATGTCTGAGGCTTGTAACAGCAAAACATGTGGGGTAGAATATTTACATGTGGGGTAGATTACAATACAGAAAATTAGGAAGCAATTTGCAAAAAATAGTATTTGAGTTGATTCCATTTTGAAACCAGGGACTAAGAACAAGCTTAGAAATACCAAGAATTCTTGAGCTCAAGTAGGGGGGAGATAGTTTCCCTACTCCGCTCCAGCAGTCAAGGGCTGCGAGTTCGTGTATTTAAATACGTTGCTTTTTTGTCCATTACTTGCTCAATTTCAATCAAACTATTATTTTCAAGTGTGGAAAATCAAATAATAAATAATTCTGAAGACTTCACTTCTACAAAGTACCAACCTAGTTCTTGGTTTGGGGTTTTTTTGCAGTATGTCTTTAAGAAATACATATTTTATTAATCTCGGATATGAAGAACCCTGATTTTTTTATCTCATACTTCTTGTTGAGGAATTTCCACATGCTACCTAACCCTGAAGGCTTAGGGGATAAGATGCTTAAATTACAGTGGATAAATCAAAGTAAATTAACATTGGACCAGTACTAGCACAGAATGTACTTAAACCCAAACAGCTTTGGGGAAAATTTAAAGAGACTATTGGGAGAGTAGAGTAGAGAATTTATAGCGAATACTGGTAAGAGACTTGACCTTAAGTCCCTCACAGAACTTGATGCCCATGAAATAAGGACAGTTTACTGTAAAGAGCCAGCCAGGTATAACAGACATCAGTCCTTTCCTTTTCTCACTGCTAGCTTAGCCTGACCTCTTCTCCTTAGATTGAACCCACTGCATTTTAGTTACAAGAGAAGGACATTTTGCCCAAAGGGAGCAGTTAAATGCAGTCAATACCTTTTCCATATCCTAAGATAATCTTTTAAGTCTCACAAAGAATAAAGTTTTACAATACATTGTTGAATTTAGAGAAAACTATCTGGAAAGTCTGTGACTAATGATCACCTCTTGATTTTCAGGTCTCTTCAATTAAAATTGCTGCAAACAAAGACACATAAATTGGTGTCTTCTGCTACTCTCAACAAACTTGAGTTTAAAAAGCATCAAATGCTCCCTCCCCCCCAAAAAAGAAGCGTTTCCTAAATTCCCTAATTCCTAAATCTTCATTCTGAAAAGTGCAGAAAAAATGAGAGGAAGGAAATACAGTTTTCATTATTAATAATCTTGCCCATTGTATTGTAGATTACTTAAACAAGAAAGGTGGGAAGAAGCCATAAGAGATAGTGTTAGGTTTCATCACAGGACAATGCGACTATGGAATTCATGGATATTACTGCAACAAACAGAATTAATTTTTTCTTTTCTTCTTCTTTCATCTTCTATTATTTTTTGTCAAGCAAGGTGAAGGGAGAAAAACCAATGAAAACTATGATGTGCAGACTCTGTCAACCCACAACTTCTGGTTGAAGAATACATGTTTGAAAGGCTTCTAATATCTGTAATTCTGCTAGTTAGATAATGTAATAAACAATGGGTAAGAAAAAATACTACAAATGTGCCAGTGCCCAGAAACTGGTCAGGGAGTGGTGCTGTGGAGCCTGCCTGCTCAGTAAGCAAGGACAGCTTTATGTTCTCAACTCCAGGTGAAAGGTGTCATTCAAAAGATGAACTACAGATTTCTTACAGAAAAAAATACTGTGAATGAATAACCACATATTGCATTTTCAGTGGTGTTTCTTGACTGATTAGAACTGTATTTTATTCACTGACACATCACCTCTATTACCTTGTTATATATATCAATATTGTCATTTGTAGTCTGTTCATAACAGTAAAGTGTTTGCTAATTGTATGTGCTAATCTGTCAACTGTTTGTTTGGACAGACCCTCAGGCATAATGAGAAATAATATCTTAAGTCTTCCTTACCTGGACAAGAGAGGAAGAACACAGGATATTGAAATGTGTTCCCATTAAAAATTTGTGTTCATTTAAATCAACCAAAGTGTTTGCTTTTCATGAAAAGAATAAAGTAATAAAAATAGCCATGACATATTTAAAATGAGCCTTAGTGACATCAAGTACACCAGGTGCCCTTAACAATTATGCTCTTCTTGATGTTCAATTGATGTAAATAGACTAGGACATACAATAATAGCATAGGAGTGTGTAGTGAAACACAAAAGGTGTAGACTATTTTAAAACAGCTTGGATAAACAGGGTTCTCTGTTACCGTAAAAATAGTGTCAGCAGCATATTACTAATATTACCATGTGCATTTGGCATTGCCTTCATGCTGACACTTCCAGTGTGTCAAATACAACTATCTTTCCTTTCCAAACAGAATAATGTCTTCAATTCCAATTAAAAATTGTGTATTAGGCTACAGTGAACCTGAAATTCAGTTCTGAATGCAAATTTTTCTTGAATTATTTAATTTTTGTGGACAGTTGTTACCTAGAACATTATGAAACAAATTTCAATCACTGCCCTAATTAAAAGTTACTGT
>WBND01000411.1:583922-607007 GCA_013398595.1 Tychaedon coryphoeus
AGTTCTTTATTTCTTTTAAGTGGCTGAAGCTGTCCACTGAGGAGAAACTAGATAATGGGCACTTTCTTGGCGTGCCAGTCACAGCAAGGGACATTCAGCTTGGGGAGCTCTGTTCCCAGCTTTACAACACAGTATGGTTGGACTCTTTTTCCCTTTAGGAAAGGACTATATAAGATTCCAGCAATTAAAAAAAAAAAAAATATATATATATATAAACCAGTAAGCTTCTAGGCATCCCATTCTTTCAGAAACTGAGTGATTTTCCAGTTCCATGTTGATTTAAGCATCTCCAGTACATAAAACAGGGAGCAGCTGTTTCATATGATAACAGGTTACTTTAACATAAGCATCTGCACTTCTGTTTTCTTTTTCTTTATTCAACTCTGGAAAACATGAAATGCATTTATCTATAATTTTTCCTCATTTTCATGTTTCAGTATATTATTACTAGTGTACAAAATGGTAAACCCAGACATACTCTGCTTTTTTTGTAGTTACTAAAATAACTACTACCAGGTCTTAAAATTACTCAGAATGTAGTTTGATGCAATTAAATGAATTTCAGTAATCTATGTTCCAAAAAATTCAGTCCTACATTTAAGAAATCCTAAAATCTAGTCACTGCTCAAGAGGAACATCTCTGCAGCAAGGGAGAGAACTTAAGGATAAAGGAAAAGGGAGCTAATTCCTGCCTTTCACAGGCAGATTTGTAATCTGGACTGTCCAAAAGGAAGTTATGCAAAAATGGCAGCTTTTGCCACCATGTTTACACTAAATATAGAATTGCAGACAAGTCAGTTTGAGTTAGGAGATACTGGCGCACTTCATTTAGGATATTACGGCCATAATTGTTTTTGAGTTCCTTTCAGATATCTGGGTTCATCAGCTGGAGAGACTGTTCATGAAGCAGCCTTGATACATAACCAAGTAGTTATTGTTTTGAAGAGAGACTGAAAATGGCTGATTAGAATGAAAAGCAATTTCTGTAATATCCTATCTCCAGTCTTTTATCACATTTTAAACTATTTACCTGAACCTATTTTAAATATATCTATTTGTAATTTGTGATAGCTGTTGCCCTTATTAGTCATCTTATTAAAAAATCCAACCAAACAAATAACAAATAACCCCCAAACCCACCAAACAAAAACTCCATAGGTCAGTTTAGCTGATATTTTTATTGCCTGTTTCTAGTAATTTGAAATTTCTTTCTCTGAAGACCGACACCTGAGCTCGCTGCTTGTTCATTATTTAATTTATGGTATTTTGTTTAATTTAATCTAGCAATAGCAAAAGAGATAGCAAAAATTTACATTGGGAAAATTATTCATTTGAAATGAAATGCCTACATTTAATTGTCTCTATCTTTGATAGAATTTATAGGCAAATAGTTATTTAAAAAACCATTTAATATTATTTAGAGGTTGCCAACAACTCTGAAAGTATGTTCCTTTCTTTACCTAGCTCCAAATGTGCCTTTTATGCTACATAGCTAGGAGAAGCCAGTTTCTCATCCTAATAAAAAGTGGCAAGTTATCTGAGCAGGAACTTTTTCATCTTGACCTCTCTTTGCTTTTTTCCATGTGCAGGTGCTGAAAATAGCTGTGGCCAAGTTTTCTTGACTAGGGCAGACAAAAGCCAGCAACAGAAACACAGAATCATTGAGGTTGGAAAAGACCTCTGAGATCATCAAGTCCGACCTTTAACTGAACACCTGTCAGCCAGACCTTGGCACTGGGTGCCACATCTAGACTTAAGAACATTTCTTACATCCTAACTATTTTCTAGTGTTCAGTCAAATTCTTCTAAGAAAGCTCTGTATGACAGAACAAAATTTTAGGATAATTTTATAAAATAGAAATAAAAGTGCCTATTTTATCTTTAATGCTATTTATAACTGAACATTCATACATTTTTCTTCTAATTTATTAAAGTATTCTTTTTACAAAAAGTAATCAAGATAGTCTATTTATTATGTTGTAAAAGCTCACAGCTTTACTGATAGTAATTTCATATGCCTTAAAAATAATAATTAAAATTAGATTCTAAGATAATAAGCCTAAGTACAGATTTAGTTTTCATACTTGTTGTGTCAAAGGCCAAAAGTGATTTCATATAATTCATTTACTCCGACCTTTATTCAGATGGATGCTTACTACGTATTGAAAAAAGTCAGTTAGTTCCTTATCTATTCAGTGGTATGCTCTTGTAATCTTGAGTTTGGCAAACAATAACAGTTACAAATTAAACTATTCAACTTGAATTAAAGTTGGCTATAAAAATATTGTACTTCTTTTCTTTCCATTAAATTATTAAAAAAATTATCAGAGACTGTCAGTTCTGAATTAAATATTTAGATTAAATACTTAATCTAAACTCAAATATTTAGTTAAAATTCTACTGTGTGAAATTGAAGGTGCTTGGAATATCTTCTGCTTTATCTCTGTTGACCACATTTGATTTCCATAAGCATATGGAAATACATAGGCATACTATGTGATATTTTATTTGTTATATAGTTATGTAAAGTTTAAATTAAAAATGTATACTGTTAATGAATTAGCAGAATTAGAATTATAATTTATTTATGCTTTTAGATTGCAAGGGTTATTACTTGTGTTGTTATTACTAATAATGTTAAATTTATATTTTTGTTTGCTAACTAATAAAAATTCTAAACCCAAATCAACTTCTACCTTTTAGCAGAAAAGAGTAAGTTATTTTAATTGTATATTCCTAAAACTTTTCTTGCACTTTAAAAAAAAATACTGAGTTTGAATAGCAAGAAGTCCTTCTGATTGATTATTATTTTCCATATAAAATATGGTGTCAAAAGAACAACACAACAATTTCTTGTCAACAAAAAATTATGCAATATTATGAGGACTATTGCATATTATGTTGCCTCAAAATGGCAGATTAGTCTGTGCCAAAAAGGCATTTAATTTTTAGGCCCTCTTGCAGACAATATTTTTAGAAAAATGTTCTATACTGTTCGGCTGAAAAATGTTTTACAAACCAGTTGGCATGGAGATGGGGAGATCCTGCTCCCTTAAAGTATTTAATTATGTCCCTGCCATTAAAATAGGAATAATCACACCTCAGTGGGGCTACTTATAATTAACTATCTGGATTATAGTATGAATATTGAAAGACCTAATCCACCACTACCTTGAATAAGGAATAGCCATAGTCAGTATTTTTGCAAAATGTAAAATTATGTATCATATCATATTATTCATATGTAAAGCACTTCAACAGATTTTTTTCTATTTATAATCAGTAGAATACTGCAAATCTTTTAAAGTATTCTATCAAAAGGAAGCACCTAGAGTGTAACCAGAAAAAAATAAGTGGCAAAATATAATCTAAAGTGACTCAACATTTCCCATGGTATTATTTTCCACTGCACTGGTCTAAAATATACTGACAGTTACTGTTCCGAAAGGGGGAAAAGCTCCATAAATAATAGGTAGGTCAAAGAAGTTCTGCCTAATTGGCCTTCTACAAGCTGAAGTAAATGCAAGATAAGAGTTTATTAGAATTTCAAGTGCAGAAGGATAAATGTTAAGACTGCATTAAATAATTTAAGCAAAAGAAAACATTTAAAATTGAAAGTATTCCATGAACTACATGTTACAAAAAATAAACCAAATAATAAAAGATGCTATAATATGTCTGTCGGACATTGTCTGGGAAGATGGCAATGAGAATCTGGTTTCTAGATAGATTTGCTAGATGAATGATGGCATGAAGCACAGATAGTGATATCTGCCTTTGAGTAAGTCAAATAAAACGTGTATTGGTTTTGTATTACATTGCAAGAGATAGGCCAATACAGTTTCATATTCACACACAGTACTCTCATATATACACATCATAATTTTTTTTTTTTTTTAAATCACATTTATTTCTTCATGTTCAGCATACCTGGAAGTTGATAGGAAAAATAATAGCAGTATGAGTTTTAATTAGTCTAAAAACTGATTTACCTACTGACTTCAAGTGGCATAGGGATTTTCAGTGGGGGAAAAAACAATGGTGAGTGGGATCTGCAAAGGAAACATCAAAAATTGGGCAGCATGAATTGCTTCAGATTTGTCTAGTGGAATTAGGAAACTCCTTAAACTAACAAAACCTCCATGGGGCCCCCAGACTTAATTAATAAAAATATATCTGCACTTCCTAAACAGTGAGATTGGATTTCCCTAGAAGTGCTGGCATTCCTTCAGCTCTAACACAGTATCCGTTAAAAACAGAAAAAAGGGGTTAAATTTCCCAGAGCATATGTCTGGGCTGCTGCATGAAGGAAAGCCTGTGTAAACACAGGTGGGAAAACAGATGGAGAAAGGAAAAGATAGCAGGGAGATCAGTCTTATCTTGTGTCCTTTGTGGTTGAGAGGAATTTTGCCAGTGACTACAGAAAAGAGAAGGATGAGACCACAGTGAACAATCCAGCCTCTGTCCACCAGAGAGAAAGCAAATGAAGTAACAGCAGAGTCCTGGAACGTGTTCCCAGAAAGGTTTATTCGTTTCTTCTCCTCTCTGTAGGCATGTCAGCCACACTCTAACACACCAGTTCATGGTGGCAGCTCAGCCACGGCTTACCTGAACCAGGACTACCTGTCCTGAGTCTCTCCTCTGATTCCACAGGGCTGGTGGCAGGAGAGGCACAGTACCTCGTAAAACCACTCCTGCTCATCAAAGTCCTCTGCCCTAGCTTTGGGACAGCTTAAAACTTTTATTTTTGCAGGGGTAACAACGTCAGGCAAGTTATCAATGGTTTAAGGCTGCTTTTCCACTTTGTTCTCCAAGCAGAAGCCTGCTGTCTGCAACTGAGCGCATGGGAACACCATCTGACTGAGTCTGGGGAGAGGGGCATGCAGAGAAGTGCAGGTCACAAGGTACCAGGGAGCAAAAGGCCTTTCCAGAAGGGAAGAAGAAGCTGCAGGGCCTGATTTTTCTGTGATGACTGAAGCAGTCCTAAGACCTACCCACACATGTGAGTAAGAGGAGGGAGAAAATTGGAAAGGATTTATTTTATTAAAGAAAACATCTCTTTAGTTTATTACACTACTGCATGTTTGATGTGATTAATTATCAGAGATTCTGAATTACTAACTTATATTTTTATGGAGTGATTCTGAAACAATTTACCACAGCAAAAATCAGAATATTCACACAGCAGCGATAGTACATCAGTTTCTATCAATATGTATTGGTATAGGTAAATTAGAAATATTAGCCTCATTATATACATTAATAATTCTGCTCTGTAAAGCCCCAGTAACTGATGAACTAATAACTGATGAACTAATCACTTCTATAAGCAAAAGATTCATATTCTTGTGCTTCATCTCTAAAGATGTCAAAATCTTTGCATTTTGCTGATTTTGTATGTATAGTGAAGAATTAATACACAATCTGGTCAGTAATTCCTCCTGTCACAAGAAAAGCAATTTCTAATTAAATCACCTGGTATTGAAAGGACAAGGTTCAATAGGATTGAAACCTGGCAATTTCCTTCCTCCCATTTATTACTGGGATTATATAGTAAATGAGTTTGAGCTACCAAGATATTAAAGAGAAAGACAAATATGCACTGAGACAGAGAAACTAAAAATGTCATTATCCAGTGCTGTGTACTTTGTATTTTCAGTATTGTAAACTGTAGATACAATTGCTTAAATTTTTCACCTGCCTTCTGATTCTTATTCTCCATCCCAGGAAGCTGAGTCCAATGGTGCCAATCTCAAGCTTTCAATTCAGCTTAACTGCCAACACCTGTGCAGTCAGGTTTTCCAATTCACTATCCAAAAGGGATAGGTGTAAGCACCTTCCCACTCTTTTCCAGCTTCTGGAAGTTGTTCAGATCTGTGCTTGCCACTTGGATTTTCCTCCCTTCCCATCAGTCTCATGCCATGATGTTCCCCTGCACTGTCAGCTGCCCTGTCTCCCATTTATTTGCACCACACAACCTGGCTCCTACCTATAGAGTCCTCTCTCTGTTCACATCTATCTCACTCCCCCAGCTCTTCACTACAGTTTTGTCCTGTGTGTTGACATAATCCACACCATCCATTCATTCTCTCCTGACCTTCATTCACATGTCACTAACCCTGCAGAGACAGCCAGAAGGAGATCATAATTCTGTGGATAAAGAGTTGGTTGTACGGTCACAACCAGAGGGTACTAGTCCGTGGCTCAGACTCCTGATGGACATCAGTGACAAGTGGTGTCCCTCAGGGACCCATACTGGGACTAGTCTTGTGTAGTGTCTTCATTAATGAAATAAATGAAGGAATCAAGTGCACCCTTAGCAAATTTGCTGATGAATCCAAACTGAGCAGTGCTGTTGCAGCTCTGAAGGATGAGATACCATCCAGAGGGATTTGGACAAGCTCAAGAAGTGTGTCCATGGGAATCTGATGAGGTTTAACAAGGCCAAGTGTGGTGCTGCACCTGGGTCAGATCAACCCCTGGTATCAGACCAGGCTGAGCATGAACAGAGCCAGCTCAGCCCTGCCCAGGAGGACTTGGGGGTGCTGTGGGTGAGAGGCTGGACATGCCCCAGCCATGGCACTCAGAGCCCAGAGAGCCAAACGTGTCCTGGGCTGCATCCAGAGCCCCGTGGGCAGCAGGGCAGGGAGGGGATTCTGCTCTGACCCGCCTGGAGCACTGCAGCCAGAGCTGGGGTCTCCAAGATAGGAAGGGCTTGGACCTGTTGGAACAAATCAAGATGATCAGAAGGCTGGAGCACCTCTCCTATAAGGCAAGCCTGAGAGAATTGTTTTTTTCAGCCTGGAAAAGAGAAGGCTTAGAAGTGACCTAATTGAGATCCTCTGGTACTTGAAGGGAGTCTCCAAGAAAGAGAGACTTTACAAGAGCATGTGGTGAAAGGACAAGGGAAATGGTTTCAATGTGAAACAGAATAGATTTACATTAGACACTAGGAAAAAATTCCTTACTCTCAGAGTGGTCAGGCAATGGCACAGGCTGCCCAGAGAGGTTGTGGATGCCCTATCCCTGGAAGTGCTCAAGGATGAAGACTTGGATGAGGCTCTTAGCAACCTGGTCTAGTGAAAGGTGTCCCTGACCATGGTGGGGGGAGCAGAACTAGATGATGTTAAACATCCCTTTCAACCCAAGCCATTTTATGTTTCTACAATTCTATGGTAATTTCTATTGAGGGCAACCTTATTTCCTCCCATATGAAAACTGTGTCAGAGTCAGAATAAGAAGTTTCTTTTGTACTTGTAAAAGATGCATCTACGGCTATGCTGGTAGTGGCAGCAATTCCATTTCTAATAATGCAGAACTAGGAGCAAAATTTCTAATAATGGGGAGGTATTAGTAAACAGAGTAAAAAATGAGGGAGGATATAAAAACATCTACTGATGTTTCAAAGAAATAAGATATATACAGTTCAATTAAAAATAAATCTAATAAAAGCTGCTATAGAGTATTAAAATCCCATAATTCTTCACTGGTAACTGTGGCTTACATAATTTCACATGTAGAAATGACTATATAACTGCACAGTATAGTGGAAATTAGTTTTATGTATTCTTCCTTGTCTAATTCCTGTCCCTTTTATAAAAAATCATTTGAACATACTATGTGAGGACAAGGATTCTAAGGTGAGGTAGTAAAAAGTTACTGTTTTCTACAAATGCCAGCAAAATGGTAGGGGGAATATGGCCTATTGAAAAGGATAGCCCCAGAAACTGCTTTCAAATTCCTACTAGCACTCGGAGGAGATACGTAGGTAATATCCTTCAACCAGCAGTCTGAAAAAAAACCACTTATTGGGATGAAAATGAGCATCCTACACATTGCTGGCCTAAAAAAATGCTCCTGCACACAAAGTTCAAGAAGATTACATTTATAAACACACATCAAGGTCAAGGGACAGAATGCTCTTCCCACAGAAATACCAAGGAATAAACCTCAAGATCTCTGTGGTTACAGTATTGCATTTCCTCCTTCCCTCCCAAAAGAAAAAACCAGTGAGCACAGATGAGGAAAGAGGCAGACCGTAGTCAGGTCCTGATCTTTCTGTTGTCACCACTTTTCATGTCCCTCAAAAATGAACAGAAAGTGTACAGCAGAGGTGTAGTCTGTTCATCTATTCCACTGGTGATTATCCAGGCATACTCTTTTTGAGAATTACCAACCAATTGTAAGGTTTATCTAGCTTCCTGTAAGATCAGATCTAAGCCTGTTTTTAATTAAAAATAAAGATTATCAAGAGAATTTAAATGTCCAACATCAGTCCTCAAACCTCAAGATATTTCCTGGTTTTTTACTGCAACTTTTGTTTTTCCAGGGTTTCATTCTCCTAGCAATCTCCATTCAAATCACTCCCAAATACTCATGATACTGCTTTGCTTCCTCTTAAATCTTAGCTTTCACACTAATGTCCAGTTCTCCCACAACTTAAGGGTTTTTTTTATACTGGTAAGGCTTTTTACCTATTTTTTTTTTCCTGATAAAATGCTAGGACCGAAATATTTTACATATTAGGAGTATTTTTCCAAATCCAAGGCAGGATGCTGGTGAAACCTCCACTGTTCTGGAGATAAGCCTACAAATCTCTTGAGAGCCAAAGTTCCCAGGTAACTCAGCTCTGGAACATACCTGACAGAAGTTAGCATCTCTGAGCTGGGACGAGAAACTTTCAAAACATAAAACATTTAAAAATTGAAAAAAGATCTGTTTAGGCATGGCACCCTGTCACCTGTGTGCCCTTTACTTCGTTTTGGGAGCATGGGTGTTGATACTGATGTATTCTGTCAGACCTGGGAGCTATACGGATCTCTTGTTACAAGTAGCATCTTAAACAGAGTGTCAGCTTCAGATTTCTCCTGAGTCCGTTAAGCCAAAAAGGGGTTATTGGTCTTTTGATTTGTATGCAGCCTTGATCTTCCAGTTTTTTACTTTGTCACTATGAAATTTTCCTTGTGTATGCTTTGGTCAGGAAGCTTTACTCAGATTCTGATATGTGCTTCAGAGAAAGCAGGTGCATTCCAGAGAGATGAAAATTTTAGAACTGTGTTTTATTTTCTGCTTTGATAATCCAAACCTTTTCAATTCACAGAGAGCTGATTTGCAGCTTGTTTTCTCTCTTTTCAGCTGCAGTCATAGAATTATAAAGTCACAGAATGGTTTGAGTTATAAGGGACCTTAAGGATCACCTAGTTCCAAGTCCCTTGCCATAGGCTGGGATGCCATTCACTAGATCAGGTAGCCCAGGGCTCAGCCCAGACTGGCCTTGAGCGCGTCTGTGGATAGGGCATCCTCTGACCCAGACAGGTCTTTGTTCTCCCCAGCTGGAAACACACTTCTGGAAATTCACAATATATGGTGTTTTTCTACAACAGATCTGAGCCACACCACTTTGGATCTTGAGGCATTTCCTCTCTCAGGTTCTCTCTCCCTGTGCACTTGACTTTTTTCACCTCTCCTCACCCCTCCATGCTACAGTAGAAGCTATTACCTTATGTTTTCCTTTCCCCAGCAGGCATTACCATCCATTTTTGCAACACCTGTCTCATCCCAGCTGCAGTTTGGATGAGCAAAAATGCTTTGGTTTGCAGTGAAGTAAATTCCTGTAGTGTCTGGATATTTCAAATAGCTTATTTTTTTTTGTCTGCATTCCTGTTAAGAAGGGTAGCAGTTGAACAGGATGAGCTAAATAGTTGTTCGCACTGCAACAACAGGCTGACAGTTATGTAAAATACTTTCATGTGCAATCTCCTCTGATCCTCTGCTGGTTCAGAGGAGTATTATGGCCAGATTCAGCACGCAGGCTCTTGCAAACTCATTTTCATAAACTAGGGCACTGCTAAGCATAGAGGAGACCAAGACCAAGGTTGCTCTGTTTCTTCATCCTCAGCATTTACCTTTTCTTTCTGCTTAATCTCCTGTCTTCAGCATCTACAGTTTAATCCCGTGGGATAAGCACACGACCTCTTTACCAAAGTGCTTCTACAAATACTGGTGATACAAATCACCTTGCAGAGGCTACTTCAGAGTGACAAGGTCTTCTGGCCAGATCAGTAGGAGTTGCTTTAGCGTATTATTCTAAAATGGGATTAGTTAAGTAACTCTATAGCCCAATTGAAATGCTGAGCCCAATTCACTTTTCTTAGCTTCCCCCTTCTGTGTACCCACTAAATGGCACTGATTAGGCTTTCAATGGAGCATTTTCTGAATGCCGTTCAGGTCAGTTATGGGATCATTCATGGAATTCAACAGCAAATTAATACAATGTCCAGCTAACCAAAACTCTCATGGACAGCAGAGGTACACACACAAATATTCAAGCAGCTTCTGAAAACCAGTCTTTCTACTGCTTGTGGAAGCAGACTCTTATTATCTTGCACAGAGATGATTTACAGTCACAGGGAACAGCTACTGTATATCAGCAATTATTAATTATTATTGTAAGAAAAGCAACTGCTTTCATCAAAATATACATTTTCAGATGCCTTCATCTAAGCAAATAACTGTTTTTCATTAGGATTACCAGATTAATTTAATTAGGATTAAAATTAATGCCTGATTTTCATTAATATACATCTGTTAGAGAGCTACCTAGTCAGATAGGAAGTCCCATTTCTCATAGTATATATTGGAAGGATAAACATTGATGTGTGCTAACATTCAGTGAAAGAGCACTAATAACACCTTGAAATATTCATAAATTACAAAGTACCCCATGTAAAATAATGCTTCCTATTCATAGCTAATTTTGCAATTCTTACTGTGATTTTTACATTTAGATTTTTGACTCAAAAAATTGTATTCTTTTCTAATTATTAATTTTGCCTTTAAAAAGCTATAAAATTACTATGCAAATTATTATATTTTAATTTAAATATTTTCTGCTATATAACAGCATTCTTAATTTAAAATAACTTCAAAATTCTGGAGGGTCGTACTGCATATGTAATAGCTGTAATCACAAAAGTAAGCAGACTGTGATTTTTTTTTTTTTTTTTCAGAAATATTTTGCACACTTTTCACTGCATTTGAATTGTCTAGACAAGTGACTCTTAGGTAACTTATTCAGAAGTCTCTTTTTGTCTGTTATCTGTATGTGTTTTGTTCTACTGCATTCACTCCAGTGTTATCATTCATTTTTTCCTACTCACCTCCAAAGTAAGAGCCATCTGTCAGCTTCAGCTCCTTGTTGGATTTGGTGATAACACCAGCAACACCATGTTGAATGAAATACATCTTCTTACCCACAGCCCCTTCTCGGATGATATAATCTCCAGGTTGGAACACCTCAAATCTCAGTTTGCTTAGCATGGCAGTCACAAAATTTGGGTCTGCATTAGCAAAAAGAGGCATTGTAGCCACCAGCTTCCGACAGTTGAAGTTGACAATCTCCTAAATGGGAAGGAAACATAATAATAATAATGATGATCAATAAATATGTTCCATATGATGGGCATTGAAAAAAAGATGTTCTACTTTCTTAACAAAGAATTTCTTTATGTTCATACTGGAATTTTCTGTGTCTCTGTGCTTGCTTTATAACATATTTTCATCTGTTTCTAGTGAAGTGATTGAAACAAAAGTGCAGTCTGACGTATTTCTAAGGTTAAAGGTTGTCTTTTTCTGGTGGCTTTTCCCATTTATTATTCCCATTGGAGTTTAAGGCAACAATGTGGCAGAAAGGTAAAAATTAAATAGGAACTACACTGCTTGACAATCAGATTGGCTGTTGCAATAACTATATTAAGTGAAGAAATTATGGAAGTTCTGTGTTTCCAAGTATTGCACCAGTAACATCTTTCTGTTTTGAACACAACCAGTGGTAATATAAATATATATTACAGTTAGCAAGTTGAAATCAACAGAAAAATTCCCAGCACAGTTTCTAATTAATTTTATTAACACAGAGACATACATTACTGCCCTTCAAAGAGATGTATAAAACATAGACCCCTATATGCAGAAAGCAGTACTATTTTCCTAGGGCCTTAAGGATTTCTCCTGCCTGCATTCATATTTACACAGCACACTATGAACACAGCTATATGAAAAGATTAGTACCAAAAAAATCTGTAAATGTCCTACTTGCTTTAAATAAATAAAAACAAAACAAAACCCTATGAACAACTTATGAAATATTTTCAAGCTCATTCTTGCAGACCTTACATTGTCTTGAGAAATTAACATGGTCAGTTGCCATTACAGATTTAACATTGTATTGAAAAACTGAGACTAATCAGTATTACACATGGAGAAGGGCTCAGGCAGGCAACATCTACTGAAGTAGCAAACCCAACACGACAGGAAGAGCAAATATAATCATCTGTATATAAATGCAAACAGAGCAAATAAAAGAAAAATACAGCCAGCAGTAACTTAACTGCTTTGCCTTTATTGTCAGTGGAGTACCCCTAGCATTTCTTACACTAATCTAAGGTTTCAGGATTGATGTAAAGGAGACATTCCACCTACCAGTGCTCTCCTTCCCATGACTGCATTCCTTCTGAAAGTAGACCTTTCAATTTCCTATGCATCTGCTGTCTCATATATCTCATATGTGCCATGCAGACAACTCTGAGCATGAAGCTCAGATATCCAGAAGCTCAGATAATCCACTGATCAGAGAAATTATTTTCCTCTCCTAGTCCCACAATGTAATATCCTGCTTGTAGACATGTAGGGGAAGTTCAGGTCATTTCACACCATAAGCAACAAAACCATAGTGGGTTCTTCAAATCAGTTCCCTTGCATCTGGGAAAGATGTGGGAATCCCCCTCTGAAGGGAAGACATTTGCTGCTGAAGCAACTAACAGGCAAGTGCATTAAAAGTGAGGAGAGTGAAGAAACAACCACCTTTCCCTGAGCAATCACAACCTTTTGAAATAAATCTAGTGGGACTTAGAAAAGTAAATTGAAACAAAATGTCTCACCAGGCACCCTATGAACCATGCAAAAAACATGGTGAATTTGATGCCAGATATCTTCTGTTTGCCTGAATCCATCATCTCAAGATAACTGCCAGATAGGTGACATTCAAATCTATGAATACTGCTGAGTCAGTAGAGGGGTAATGCCAAGATACCCTCTAAGTATATTTTTATGAGGCAGTAAGTATCATAATGAGATTCCAACTGTCTTTCTAAAGCATGAGGAGAAGCTTGTTTTCTTTCTTGTTTAAACTCTACATTTCTTAGTAAAGCTCTAACTGTCACCTCCCTCCCAAAGGAAAATTTTTGCTTCTCCCACCCACAGCTAGCAGTATGGTGGGATCCTATGAGGAGCCCAGACTACATCCTCTGCTCCCTGTGAGACTGCCTTGCTGCCATCTCCACTGATGCTGGCAACAGCTATTACTTGTCTTGTCTTGCTTAGGGACTTCTCAGTAGGCTTGCTGCTTGTTTTCTGCTTCTGAGCGTGAATAGCTTGTCTCGCATGCCCAGGAGGCAGAGAAAGGAAATTACTAAAGAAAGCAAAAATTGACTGGAAATTATACAGAAGCTGGTGGGGAAGCAAAGAAAAGGCTGGGAGAGTAGAAAGTTCAGCTCCAGTCAAGGTTAGGAAGAAAGGAAAATAGACTTAGGTGGAGTAGTACTACGAAAGAGAGAATGGGAGGAAAACAAAAAGAAGGAACACAAAGACCTAGAAAAAAATAAACAGAAGAAAAATTAAAAAAAAAAAGAAGAAGGCAGGAAGCTTGACTTTAAAAACAGGTTGAGAAATGGAAATTGCTGAGAAGTGAGAACACAGGAACACAAAACCTGGAAAATAGGTGTCTGGAGTGAAAGCTGAGAAGTAGGACATATGAAGTAAACAAAAGGGAAATTGGAAAAAAAAGAGAAGTTATCTGCAACATATCTTTAACAGTATGATAGGAGAGATTATGAAATATAAAGAGGGGAGAATTGAAACCTGCATGACTCCTTTGTGCAGACCCAGTCCTACCCACCCAGAAAGAAATTAATCTCATCTTGGGATTCCCTACAAAACATACCCTTGAAAGAGGATTTCACCCTTGGAATCTGGTGTCCTCTTACGGCTCAATCTTCTGCCCAATTTTCTCTCACATTATGTAAGCTGTATCTGTATATACCCATGTATACACACACATTATCCTGCTCAGCCTGAGCTGCCTAATGAAGGTACCAACATAGCTACAAAACCACCCTGCTGAGGTAATTTCAGCTGTTATTCCTAGTAATGCATTCATTTTGTTGATTAGTTTTCTGTGAAAGTTTGTGCTAAAGTACAAACTTCCCTTACTTAAGATGTTAGAAGGTGGAAAATTACCAAGGGAGAAAGAAATGTGTCATTTGTAAGTGCTTTGTTTTCCTTTAAAGTGTTCTTTTATTTAAATATGAGATCATTCAGAGCAAGTAAAATACATTTCCCTGAGTCTTAATCACAGGCAGTTCTGCAATTTCAGGTTCTTGTGTATTACTTTAAATATCATCCTGGGGAGAAAGAAACAGTAAAGATTATGAAAGTGTTTTATATAACTCAGAAAGTACTAGGAGAAAAAGTTCTGTGTTTTAAAAGAGAGGTAACAAAAGAACACACTGACAAATTAAGGGTTGACATTTTGTACAGAGAAAAATCTTTCACTCATATTTTTCTTTTAATTCTTTGGAGATAGACTGGAAACAGACTATGCTGCCCAATGTGATATCTTCATTAAATGAAATTTTGCCTCACGTCTACTTGAAGAAAATACCAAATGAAGCCTGAGGAAAGGATCAGGGAAGAAAATAACAAATGAAGCTTGAAGAAGGGATTAGGAGCGCGTTATATAGCTGAAATGGTTAAAGAGCAAGAATGAAGCAGACCTAGATTGAGCAAGTGTTGATATATTCCAATTTCTGGTCTCTTACACAAGAATTAAGTCAGATGCAATGGTCTGCTATATATAAGAGATTGGTTAGGTAATTACACTGGCTTCTGCTCCTTTGTAGTATATTGGATTTATTACTCATCTTGAACTTCCTGGATTTTTTTTCAAATTGATGTTAAAGCATCAGATACCATTTTGTGTGGGTTCAGTATCTCTTGATGGCTTCTCTGAAGCATCTCAAGTTGTTACAGAAGCAGTCACAAGGCTGTCCCAGCTGTGACAGGAATTCTCTGATGGCATCTCTAAAAGTTTTTAGGGCCTCATTTCCAGAAGATTTTTAGATGGATTGTAGTGCTTTTAGTTAGACTGACTGTATAATCCTGTTGCCACAAAAAAGGATTGTTATTGAATGATCTATTTGCTTGAAAAGTTCTTTACTTTTTCTCAAAAACCCAGTTGAGCTAATAAAAGGTACTACTTCCATCCACAAACTACATTCTTCTTATGTGTAGGCCATTTAGAAAAATAGCTTAGCTTTTTTAGGAGACTTCTACATAGTATTGCAAAAACCTAGTGTATAACTGTAACAGTGCATTTTTTTCAGTGTTCCTTTACACTTTGCTTTCAAAGGATGCAAAACTAAATCAGTCTTAATTTCTTGATCATTAGAAGGAAGAAATCACTTTACTGAGAAAACGACTTTTTCTCTTAGAAATAATGCGCAAATGAAAAGTTACTGACCCATCATTAATACAGAACTATAGGAATAGGCATTAAATTTAGGGAATTTGGGTTGTTTTAGCAGAATAGATATGTTTAAATCTAGTTTTAAGGAGATATATTCTCTATGTGTTCATGATTTTCTGTAATTTTTTAACCCATTGGTCAATTATAGTCAAGTTTGGCAGAAAAGAGGCATCTCACTGATACTAAGTTCTCACAGGTTTTATGACAGCAGGCAGTCAGGAGGACTAGGATTAGTACCCCACTGAGGGAATGACTACATCATTATCTAACAACTTGTTAAATGCCAGAAAATCTACATGTGGCAATGGATGCAATATTCTTCATTTCTGGTGCACCTGAAGTTCAAATTGCTTTGACACATTCTGTTTAATCATCTCTACTCAGTGTATGACTTAAAAATAAATTTTGCTCAGAGGCCATTCATTTAAGTGACAACAACTATGTATATTTTTCTCCTTGAATGGGATTGCCACAATTTTCCATTTTTCAATTTCATTGATCAGTTTCAACACAGAGAGCTCTGCTTAAATTTTGCTTAGAACATGGTAACTCTTCCAAAGTATGTCTAGAAATGTGTCAAGAATCACTATTCTTTTTCCTTCAGGACTCGGTGTTTTGTCATTTTGGCAATATAACTGGGTATTCCTTGTGTCTGTTTTAGAAAAGCTCCTGTGTAGCCCCTTTGGTTATAAATTTTAAAGGCTAAGAATGCTCTGGTCTGAGGTAACCAACATATCTGACCTACAGACAAAGTCAAAACCTGAATAAAACCTCTGATCTCTGAGGCAAAGAGAGTCCATGGAATCTCAATTGCCTTGAAAACCAGTGACCAGCCTGTCTATTTACATTTTCAAAGCCCTCCAGTTCCCAAGATCCCCAGTATACCTGGATAAAGCGTATCCACATGCAGAAAATTTGCCATCCAGCTGTGAGATAAACTTAGGCAAAATGAGGGAAGCACTGCATAGGCTTTACAGCAAAACAATGAACGAAATTCCAAGTCCACCAGGACTGACAGGACTGAGTTGAAGCAGGATTTTTTTTTCTGTCTAGCTCTGCTCAAGATTAAGACAAGTCAACCCTAAACAGAGCATATGTTAGTTGGTATTGCTGCCTTCTAAGAGAAAGCAATTTTTTTCATGCACTTGCAATCAGGAGGTATGAAGATTTGACCAATTATATTTTCTTGGCATAGTTGATTAAATGTTGGCCTTCTGCACACCTTTCTGTCATTCCTTTCCTGATTAGAATTTTCTATTCAACTCCTTATATGCATTTTTCATGCTTCAGTATTATTATTACATTAAATTCAAATGTAGACAGAATAATCCTTTTGAGGTAATATGGTTCAACCAAACCTCCAATAAAGGCATTCTGATGAAAGATATCCATCTTTTTCACAGCTTTTTAATTGATTTAATGGAGCTTAAGAGGAAGCAGTTCTGTGCATCTCAGGCTTCTCTTTTATTTGGATTTATTTTATTTATATTTGGATGATAAAAAAAGAGAAAAGGAAAAAAAAATACACTATCCACTCTTCCATTCATCCAACTCTTATAAATTTTCTAACTATTTTAAAAAGGAATTTAGCTTTCATCTCCTTCAGTGTTCTGAAATGTTAAATGCTACTTAAGCTTATTTTCCAGAGGGAAAAAGGATGAGAGGCAAAATGGGAGCAGCAAATACAGCCAATGTCTTAGGGCAGTCTGTAAAAGAGAGATAGCCAGTTTAATTTCAAAACCCTGAGAAGTCCTGATAATTCAGATAAGTACTTAAAATTTGGGACATCTGACCAGTCTCTACTTCTTCAGGGTTTTACCTTTTGAACCAGAACCCTCTGAATTCCACTGAACAAATTTTCTCTGTGTATGCTGTTTGGAAAAAACCACCCACTGTTTATTACAGAAGGTAATGTAGAATTAGTGCTGTACCATAACAGCAGTTTCTGTAGAGACTGTTCTGTCTTACTAACTGAATAAATAAAGTGCAATTTGCAAAAGTATTTAACAATCATTATTTCCGTTTTCTGCCTCTAAGTAACTAAATATCTTCATTCCCATTTGTGTGTGTGTGTGTGTGTGTTATAATTCTTAATCCTATGCAGTATTTAAAAAATAATATCTTGGGGGTGTAATTAGGGCTGAAATCTTTGTTTAGCAGGCATTTTAAGTATTTCAGTTGTCCATTGTGCCAATGGAAATACAGGTTTAAACACATGTACTTTAGAACTGTAGCAGAAAATGAATCCTAAGAGACATGAAGTTGAAAAAAATCTTATCAGCACCAATATCCTATTGATATCCATATGATTATCCATATTTCTTGTTAGTGCATGAAAAAGTGGCACGAGTTAGACTTCATGTTTGCTTGATAATGAATGAAGCACCTTTCATGTTTTTCTAAACATCACTTTCAGTGATTAAGAAAGAGGAGAACGTTTTGCTAATAATCACAAAACTTTGTCCAGTCTGCTTGCTCACAGGTTAGTCTCTGCAGCAGCACTAAACAGCTTTTCCACTGTCTTTGGAGACTCCAGTCACGTCCTAAAGCTGGTGATCTGCTGGTTCTGGAAACCATTTTCACTGCTATGCATTTGTACTGAAACTTCACTTGCCATCACCAATCAATATGTGGTTGACCTTGTATATCATCTGTGTGGCAGCTACTATTTTTTAATACTATATCCTTCAAAAAAACCAGTTCAATTGTGACTTACATCTTTGCTCAATGAAGGCTCTTAACTAAAGTTAGTACGTTTTCACCTGATCACCACAAGAAAAAGGGTTTTGTTTTAGAATAGTGCTGGAAAGAGTGCTGTTGTTCTCAGGACAGTGCTTGATTCACCTGATAGCAAGGGATAGTAATTGTGCTTGAGAGAAAGACAATGGAGTTTCACAAAGGCAGCCTGAGTTACATTTGTGTGAATTATCAGGTAAAATATATTGATTTGGGTTCTTTATTGTTTAAAACACACAGTTAGAATGAGTACAACCTAAAGAGTTTCACTTGAGAAAGGGAAGATGATGAATAGAATAACTTGTGGATGAAAGCAGGGAGGAAGAAATCGGTGTTTGAAGCGATCAGGGGTGACTGGGGCTAAAACAAAGTTTGAAGCAAAGAACTAGGTGGTGGTAAAACATAAACATATCTTAGAAGAAATGGAAAGCTATGGTTAGGATACAAATTTTTTGTGTTATTTCTGATTTGCACTTGTTTGATCAAGATCAGAAACTGAAGCTGTGAATGTTTTCATGGAAATGTTATTATGTGCTCTGAAACAGGCAAGGAATTCCTTCTGCCCTTCCAACTCTCCCTCTTTCTTCTCTCCAGCCTTCTTCTGTCCCCCATGTACTGCAACCCAAATGGCCAAAACTGAGCAAGAACTGAGTTCTCAAGAGAATGTGCTTTATCTACACGTTATGTGTATGGTTTAGTTGACACAGTAGCAACAACAACCAGGAAAACAGTTATTTAAAAATCAGTGGTGATTTGTTCACTGAACTATTTTACAGCTCTTGAGCAGCTCTGAAATACTGTTATCCTGTTAATTGCTAGGTTAGCACTTACTCTTCTTATAATGAATTAAAAGCCCATTGGTTCAAAGGCTCTCTCTATAAATTTATTAAGTGGCTTAAATTAAATCTTACTGATTATACTGGATAAATCCCAGTTAGCTGAACTTGAAATATCTGCACTGAAATTATGTTTAGTGTTTTTAAGTACAGTTCAGTTTGCTTCTAATTTGATTTGTAACTATTCAGTGAAGGCCTACTCTACATTATGTGCTAGAAACATCAACTCTACCTAACACACAAAATTTAGACATTGTTAGACAATGTATATTCCACATTTTAAAGTGGAAAAAAAGAGCTTTTATAATGAATGAGAATTACTTATATTTCGTAGGTAAATGTGTGACAGGACCCTGAATGCCTGTATGTGCATGTGCTGGAATATTTACAATGACAGCCATAGAGGTACAGATCTATATATAACAGAAGGATATAAAAAGAAAGATAAGGAGGATGCACAATCCCTTTCTAATTCTGAACTCGGCCTTCGTCACTGCTTTGCAATGTGAACTGGGACAAGATAATTGTAATACTATTTGAATTTGCCTTCTAAAGGAAACTACTGACGAGGATGCTGGAGTGGGATCAGGTGCAACAGCTCATTGATCATATGTTGTGAGTAGCAACCTGCAATACAGGTGTAAGAAGCCCATGACCCACATTGAGGGCACTGCACCAGAGCCCAGGCATGCAGAAGTAGAAAAAATACTGAAAGTGCTGATTTTAGAGCCCTGGTTTACAGGGATGAGGATGATGCTCAGTTGTAAGGGTGAGACATGGAGAGCTGGCTCCAGAAAAGTTAACAGCAGGTCATAAAAATGAAGTTTCTGGGAATAATTTAGTAGAGTGACAGCCAGACAGCCCTCAAGACAGAATTTTCTTGAGTGTACCACGTTGGCTAATATTGGTAGCTGCCGGGAAAATAGATTAATAAATGGCAAGGGAGTTGTGAAGAGTGGAAAAAATTCTGAGGAGGGCAAGTGTTGACAGCAAAAACAGCCTCAATAGCAGATCATGTGGAGCAAAGAGAAGGCAATCTGGCAGGAGTAGACTAGTCAATGTGTATTAGTAATAACACTAGAGTAAAGGTAATGCATCAGACTTTAAACATGCAGTAGGCAGACACACTAAATAATGCCATGGCATTGCAGTAACAAAGAGTCACTTTACAACTAGGAGCCAAATCATGGTCAAGACTTGACAGATCAAGGATGCACTGGAACATCATCACCATTTTTACACCCTGAAAACGTATTCTATAGAACATGCAGAAGAAGCAGCTATGTAAATAATAAACAAGAAACCAGGGGAGATATCTACAGCCTTCTGCTGTCTACATTTACTACTGTTGCTGTGTTTGTTCCCTGAATGCCACCTCTGGGCCTTAGATACTTGTGCTTGTGCTTCCAATCCAGGACTAGACATGCACTAAAAGCAAAGGGGCCTGATGACAGCAGGGCACTCAGAAACCACCATGAGCATCTGTGTATGAGTCCAGGCAGCCATGGGATTCAGTTATTTACATAATTTTAATATTCTTTTTCAAAAAAATTTCAGTTCATCTGCTTGCCCAAAGTTAAAAATTTATTTAACTATTAGCAGCATTTAATTACATTATATATATATATAAAATTTAATTGCTCTCTTAGTGAATTAAATATAGGCTGAAGTTTATTTCCATAAGAAATATATTCCTATAATTTATTCAGAAAGTTCTTCAAATTCTCTTTAGACTATATCTTAATCTCTACCTGTATGAATAAATTTATCTATATTGATTTTATATCATAGGAGGATGCCTAAGCCCCTTGTAACTACAATTCATTTTAAGGTAATATATTATAAATATAGTCTGGTGGTGTAGGAAATATGTGCTGAGATACATGTAGAAAAAGAGAGACCATATCAGAGTACCTAATGCAATATATGCACTTAGTACTTTGCAAAGATATCAACAGAGTTTTCTCAACACAGCATTCTTCTCACACAGACATCCTGGACATGTGTTTGCATGTATGTTTCAGAATATATGTGTGTATGTATATGTATGTATACATATATACACACACACACATATATGTATATAATACATACACATATGTATATATATAGTCTCCCACACATGTATTTATATGTGTACATAGACATACCTGTATGTGTACATGAACATACCTGTATGTCTACAGATGTACATATTTGTACATAAAATGAAAAAAAAATCAAAGTGTAACTAATTTGTGCGTCCCATTAGAACTATATTTCAAATTAGATTTAGTTGTCTTATTTAGAGGTTGATACAAGTCATATAAGAGTTTGTGCTCATATAACCCAAGTTACAATCTCCAAGCAAAGAGGTGAGAGGAAAGAAGATTCTGCTCCAAGTCCCAATTATGTTCTTTGGAAATGAAATGTCCTGATGTTCTATATTCTGCAAGGACACATGATCTGTATCTATTTTCAGCGAACATCTTCTCACATGGTGGCCTAAAAATAGGCCAGCCATGAACTTTAAATAATGGCTCAGGAAGGGTATTAACCTCTTTCTCATATTCTAAGTTTGTCCCATTGCTGTAAGTATCAATATTATGAAGAACATATCTAGTGTTAGAGAATGACAAAGCAAGCTACATACACTCCATTTTTTCTGCTTCTCTACAGATGTCTTTGCCTTTTAATTCCCTTCAAGGTCTGTTATATAAATTAAGCTGTCCACATGCAATACTGACAGCCTTTCTCTTCCTGTAAGTAGTGAATCTGTTTTCTGGCAGGTGTTAAAAAGCACAAACTATTTAATTTCCAACCATGCAGGGTGAGAGACTTTCTACTCTTGGTGAAATATGGATGATTGTGAAAACTCATATTTTCATAAATACACAAGTGTTTATTCAATGTTTGGCAGTGATTCATATATTGAGTTACTCAGTTTTTTCGTTTTGGGGACTGTGGATATCTGTATTAGCTGCATTTCCCAAATGACCTATTACAACTCCCATAGCATAATGCAAATTTTTCAAATTTTTCTCAATAATTCTGTTATTGTCTTACTTTTCTAAATAGAACACTGATACATTGTTACTTCCTGATTTTCAATTTAGTAAAAGAAAAAATCCTCACTATGAAGTAAACCTAATTTTTTAATACATGTAAGGGATACTCATGAGATCACAAAAAATAATAGTTTTCAGTTGCACAGTGATCTAATGACAGCCATACAGGCTCAAATGAAAACTGCTAATTACAAATAATTTAGCTTTTCTTTAAATTGGTATATTTACCACACAGGTATTTATTTTATCCACAAAATATTTTAATGGTCTAGCAAGGCATCATCCAGTGCTTCATTGAGCACACAAACATGCAATGATCAGTTCATAAGCTTGCAACTGTTCATGTTTTAGGGCACCTCATTTGTATCTTTTCAACCAACCACAGAGTTTTTTTTCTTTTCACAGGGAAAAGAAAAATGGATTTTTTCAGAAGAAAATTAACATAGACTCCACAGAGCAAGCTAGGAGATTAAAACCCTTTTCAGGGAACTCCTTGCCTACTACTACCAAGGCTGGATTAGGACCCAGTGCTAGTACTGAGCCAGGACTGTGCAAAAGTATTGTGAAAACAGTGGTGGGGACAGATAAAAATATTTCCTTGAACTTGGGCCAGGAGCTACCAGGAAGTCTGTACCTGTACTCACAGTGTCAGAGTCCACATTTTGCTCCAGCTTTTAATTTCACTTATGTCTGAGACTCTCATTAATCACTAGAAGTATCACATACTAAGTTCTTTCAGTGTTCAACACTTATCTTTAAATGACACAAGTGTAATTCAACACCTTGTGCATCCATATCTGTGCTATATTTAATTATCTGTCCATTTATAATAAATTCAGAATTTTTAATTCAATTTCCATTTAATCTCTTACATAAAAATTAA